>PVJH01002924.1:0-47500 GCA_004026705.1 Nesogale talazaci
CCCCCCCCCCCAAAAAAAGAACTAAGCAGAAGATTTCAAAAGATGACTGGAGGAGACAAAGTCGAGTATCATAATGAAATGTGCCAAGACCTGGATTTAAAAAACTAAATGGGAAGAATATACTGTGCATTTCTCAAAATGAACAAAATGAGAAAAATCCCAAGTCATGAGCTTCCATATTGAATGAGTCTATGAGCAAAATATTGAATGATACAGGAAACCTTAAATGAACATGGAAGGCATATATAAAGTTACTGCACACAAAAATAATTGGTAGCTATTAAATCATCAAAAATATAAGATCAAGGACCATAGGTATTAAGAAATAAGTCTAAATTTCACTGCCTTTAGTGATGACAATGAAGGCTCCAGGAACTGACAGACTATCATTCAAGACGTTTTAACAAAAGAGTGCAGCACTTGAGTGCTAATTCATTCATGCCAAGAAATTTGAAGCCTGACAAACTGACTGGAATAGAGCCATATCTGGGTCTATTCCAATGAAAGGTGATCCAACAGAGTGCAGAAATCATCAGACAATATCATTAATATCACATTCAAGTAAAGTTTTCCTAAATGAACTGAAAAGCAGTTGCAGCAGTACATTAACAGGAAACTGCCATGAAGTTAAGCCAGATTCAGGGGAGGATATGGAAAGAGGGATATCATTCCAGATATAAGATATATCTGACAACAGAGAGCACGGGGAAGATATTTACCTGTATTATATGACCATGCACAGCCATTGGGCTGTGTGAATCATAGCAAGTTATGAACAACATTGCAAAGAATGAGAATTCCTAAATGCTTCTTTGTACTCATTTGAGGCCAACCCATAGAACAAGAGGCAGTCCTTCAGAAGGAAGAGATAGATGCTGCCTTGTTAAAATCAGGAAAGATATATATCAGAGTTTTATCTCTTTTACCATACTTATTCAATCTGTAAACTGAGCAGATAATCTGAAAAATTAAGCATATGTAGAAGTGTGGTGGTATCAGGATTGAAGGAAGACTCATTGATTAACTTCCATGTGTAGATGGTATAACCTTGCTTGGTAAAGCAAAGAGGACTTAAAATGCTTTCTGATGAAAGTCAAAGTCTATTGCCTTCAATATGGATTGTACTTCAACATGAAGAAAACAATTCTTCTCATGTGGGCCAATAAGCAACATCATGGTAAATGGAGAAAAGATTGAGTTGGTCAAGGATTTCATTTTACTTGAATACACTAAAAAACACAAAAATAATAGTAATAATAATCAAACAATGGATTGTATTGAAAACTCTACTACAAAGGACCACTTCAAAGTGTTTAAAAGCAAAAGATACCTCTTTCTGGACCGAGGTGTAGCTAATCCAAGTCATGGTATTTCCAGTCACCTTATATGCCTATGAAAATATGCAAAATGAACAAAGAAGTCTGAAGAATTGATGCCTATGGATTATGATACCACGTGTCATAGACTCCATAAGAATAAACAAATTTTTCTTAGGAGAAGTAAAATGAGTAACTAATTTGGAAGTAAGTATGGTGAGACTTTGTCTCATGTACTTTGAACATATTATTAGGAGGGACCAGTCCCTGGAGAAAAGTATCATGCGTGGCAAAGTAGAGGATCAATAATGAGGAAGACATGCAACAAAATATGTAGGCATAGTGGCTTCAACAATATGTTCAATTCTAGTAGTGATTGTAAAGATGGCACAGGACTGAGTGGTGTTTCTCTCTGTTATATATATATATATATATATTCTCAGACTAACTCCATGGTACCTACCAACATTACAGGGTTCTCCCAAGATAAAAAATTAATAGCTCGCTGCTTTGGTGGCACAAGTGATTGAAAAGTAGCTGCCAGCATGTTTTCATTCTAACACCCATTGATATCACAGACAAAAGGGCCCAATAAACTTTAAAAAGATGAAAATTGAGAAAATATTATGGAACAGATTTACTCTGTTATATACAGTTTCCAATGAGTGGTAATTTACTTGACAACAACTAGTTTTCCATGTTGTTGTTATGTGGTAGGTCAGTTGGATGGTTTTTAAGAGGGGGCTATTTGTGTACATACAAAGAAATCTAAATATCTACATAAGAAGAAAGATAAGACATCTATTTCAGTAAAGATTTGCAGTCTCTGTAATTTAACAGAGCCAGTCCATCCTATTCTATGATATCATTATTAGTTGGAATCAATTTGACAATTTGACAGCACAGGGATACACTATAGCCAGACATATTAGGATTTCCCTTTTATTTCTACCATTGCTGAGAAATTTCAGTTCTATTTTGATTTTCACATTCTCTTAGCATGCTGACTTAAGTTGTTGCTGCAATATTTCATTTTTAAACCATCCACTCCTACTACTAATCCACATGTGTTGTAGAAATGTTTATACACTGAATAAGGTTCCGAAGAGAAGCAGATTGCAACTTAACACCACACACACGGAGCTACGTTAGATTTTATATAGAACCTTACATAGTATAGAAAACAAATTTGCATAGGCACATGTGTATAATTATTTGCATGCATACACATTTCTATTTTATATGTTATTCTCTTCCATTATAGGATAAAAATTGGGGCAAGGAAACTTCCCTTCAATTTATCACCTCCAAAACTAATATTCACATACATTTCCTTTTAAGTAGTCATTGCTACTGGCATTCTTCACTCAATATGGAAGGTGATTTAAATAAAAGATGACTTGGCAACTTTCCATTGAATAAAAAAGAGAAATGAAGAAAAGGTTAGTTATCAATCTTCAGCTCTCAGACTGATTCCTCCGTCATCTTTTCCTATCCTTGCTGTGTCAACTGGTGAGGTGTGCTGGTCTTTTCATGCACATCAAATTAAATAGTAAGACATCAACAAGCAGGGTTGAGTAATAGTAATGATGTGATCTGTTTTTCTCTAACCTAATTGTTACAGTTAGGTTTCATATCTTCTTGGCCATGCTATTATCTAATATAGTGTGATCAATGCCATGATAAGATCTCATGTGAAGCAGTCAAGCAATTTGAGGAAGAGTAGGATGGAGTACCACCTTCTTAATCTCATGACAATCTTGATATAATTAAAGGAGGTTTCCTTTGGGGTGTGGTCTACTCAGAAGAGCTTGTCTGTAGAACCTCAATCACTTCCACTGCTGGATCTAGATACTGCATCTCAATGATCAACCTGTGAACCTAGCCAGCCCTCGAAGCCATCAACAGACTATAAAATGCAGATTCACTCAGCTCTATATCCACAAACCTTTTGCTTTCGGCTTCGTCTTCCTACTTCCTATTCATCAGCCCTGGCAACTACACTAATCAGGAGAACCCTCCAGCTGGCATCTGCTCCATGGACTAGGACCACACTGGATCTATCCACTTCTCCAATGGGGATAGCCACCTCTTGACATAAATCTTTCTTTATACAGACACATACAAGTGTCATTGCTTTTGCTTCTCTATAGAACTCAGTCTTACTCACTAATGCTCTATAAACTTAAAAATAAACCAGAAGTCCAAAGTACTTCTCTTAACCTAACTTTGGTCATGCAAATAATTGTACTTTTATATGCATATGGTTGTACGTAAATAACCAGTAAAGAGATCTGGTGATGTACTGACAAAATCATATACATCACTATGGTCTGATCCCCAAATTATCACAGGACAGAACCTGGCAGTGTTTACTGCTGTTATGCAGAGCATCTCCATGAGTTGAGGGTGAACTGGCAGTTGTAGGCAACATATATAACTGGAAAAAGATGTTACCCAACATTGGTCCTACTGTTTATAATTTACTCAATAGCCACCCAAGGCTAAAAAAAGAAAAAGAAAAAAGTCTCCATTTATATAAGGTAATAAAAAGGAAATCAATAATATGAGGAAGAAATGGATTCTAGTTACTCATTTCCATGAACAACTGCCCCTTGTGTCATGTGACCAGAACTAAATGGGGCCCAGTTACCAAAACTGAACCTGTGATGAAAGAGTCTGTAGGTTAATCCTTAGAAAAAGGAGAAAATGCAGACACTTTGCAATTCTCACAGAATCCAAAATTTGGAGAGACATTGAGGCTGCATGAATCCCCCTCCCTAACCCCTTGCCCCAAACTATTACTTTCTGGTGCTAGGTTTATAAGAGTATGGCAAAATCTATTGCCATTCATGTATGCCTCAGAGAAATAAAGCATATTTTTGTTGGTAGGAAAACAGGGAGGAGCAACCTCCCAACTGGGGAAAGAAAAGCTTAATATTTATATAGAAGTCAAGGTGAGAACATGCCATTTACTATATTCCTAAATAGAAACTTTTGACCAGGTTTCTCTCTGTACCTTGGTTAACCAGGTAATGCACTATGGGCTATTGAGATTTTAGAGCCTGTTCTTTGAATGATCACAACATTCTTCATAGGCCAGACCAGAAGCACTTGATGTGGAAACCCCATGAAGTGAACTGGGCTTTACCTCAAATTCACCTGTAGCCCTTGAACTTAAGGCTGAAACACTATAGTATGAGAAAAAAACAGATGAATGCTATCCCAAGTTTATAAAACTGGCCATCCTTAGACCTAGGTTTGGATTTCTTGCCATGAGGGCCAGGAATACCATGTACTTACTTTACACGGTTTATTTACATGTATTAATCTGGCTGGGGTAGTACTGCCACTCTTGATGGAAATTATTGAAAGTGTTTTCCTATCACCAACCCCCACTGTTTGTGTCAATAGTGACCACTCACTTAAAAATTTAATTTGTACAAGTCAACAATTCATGTATCATGATTCATAGTTGGTCTATGCTTTTATAATTCCATTTTCTCATCCATGTTTCACATTCTAAATCATTGACTAAATTAATGACATTATCAGTATAATTGCCTATTCTGCAAGGAGATCATGGACAAGATTTTCCAACATAAAAATGATCAGTATGTCTCTAAGGTGAACCAGAGATCTATAAGAGTATTCCAAACAAAAGAGGCTTAAATTTATCGCTGGAATCAGTGGATGACTGCAGACAAGGTACCTCAAAAATATACTTGTCTTAATCTTGCACGCTGTCTACAAAAACAAAGCAAAGCAAAAGGCCCACCCATAACTACGGCTCCTGAAGGAATCTTCTAGGCCAGTTAAAATCAGAGGGTTCTGATGAGATTGTGGTGATAGTTTGGAGCTATTCGAAAGGGTGAATCTTGACAGTTTTTCTCCAAGGGCATAAATAGGTCCTGGGGACTTATTGTGGAGAAGTTTTAAGAAAACTGAAAAACTAAATTCCCGATGAAAAAGAGGAACACACTGAGGAATTGTTTCCCATTACAATCCTACACCTGCTCCTTGTTGGCAGGAAGGAAGCCCTGTCCTCTATGAATTTAATTAGGAAATCTCATCCCATCAAGTCTGCCATTCACTTCTTACCCTTTCACTCTTATTTTCCTTCCCCCAAATCAAATTTGAGTGCTTTGGGAATGCCATAAAGAAAACTACTTGATGATTAAAAATAGAAGACCATGAGGCACTCGGCAGTGAGGTGTCGGCGATCTGTTGGTATCAAGTATTTGGGAACAGAGGAGGCATCTGTTGTGAGGTAATATTAGATCAATACTTGGAATAAAAATGTGCTCTCTCATAATTCTAAATATTTCCAGGGTTGAGATTTGCTAACAGATGAGGGAAGCAACTGTGTCACCTCAAGCAAATTTAAAGGAAACTACCTCAAAGTCCTGAAAGCTTCATAATGAGCACAGATTTCAGCCTGAATGCTAATTGGATTCTCAGCCATGACCCTGATGGAACACTCTGAACTCTATTTATAATTGCATTTCCAGGAATGGTGTGACTTAAAGACAGTGACCATGTGGCCCAGGATCCTTACATATCATAGCTTCTTTTTCCTACTCGGAAATGTCTGAGCCCTGAACCACGTGGGTTATATTCCTGGACTGAAATCATCATTTCCTTGGCTATTAGAATTTGTAAGAATCATTTCCATCTGACTTCAAAGACATTAAGCTTGAGGGAGTCCTGCATCTGTCTAACAATTCCAGAGCCTAGGACTGCAAAGCTCCAATGACATAAAATAGATTTGTCTCACCATTGCTCACTCCATTGACTAGTTCATTACAATATCCAAGGTCATGCTATGAAAACTGACCTAAAGTGATATTAATGTAGTCAGTTACAAATATTTACCTTCACTCCTTATCTGTTTAAATGCCTCCATTAAAGTGCTATAAATTGCACAGTCCAGATAATTTACTATTAGAGGCAGTTTTGAGCCATATTCAAATTATAGAAGCATAATTGCATTGGTTTGAAGGTCTGTAGGGAACTTAACTTGATAAAGGAAAAAGCAGTGTTTTAAAACTTCCTTCTGACAGCAGTTGAAATAAATCTGTGCAACCAAGATAGTTAAATAATAAGTAGCATTGCAAACAGAATCGGCGAGAAGCCTATGTTGGCTTTAGCTAGTTTTGCATATCAATGAAACTATAAGACTTGAAGGTAAAATTGCAAAATGCTGCTTGGGGTGCATACAGTGGCTTGCATTTCTAAATTCTTTAGAAAGGCTGTCTGTCAGTATTGTAACCACCTTTACATTACACTTACATTCTAATAATAGGTATAATGTGGCTAAAAAACCTGATAACATCATATTGCTAATTCTATGGCACAAATCTGAAAATACATGCAAATGCATATGATTTATTTTAACTGGCAATAGCATTGATTGAAAATGTTCAAATGTATACATTTCCCAGGAATGTCATCTGTACATGAATTAAAAAAATGTACTTATTTAATGTACACGTTATTTAAGAAAGCTCTTCTCACCTGACATGAACAGTTAAAACTTGTTAGCAGATTCCCCCTAGGATGGATGCTGGATTTGATCTGATTTCCAAAATACTATGAGTTGGGGGATTGTATTGTTTTGTATGGTTGTATATATTAAGGGATATCTTGGGATGTTATGGCATTGGGGTGTCAGCCTCTTGAAAATGCAGTATGTGTTGTTCTCATTTAGGAGGATATGAAAGCCTGGTCTGATGAACCTAGAATCAGCAAGTGAAATAAGGGTTTGGGAGGGAGGGGGTCACAGAAGTGGAAGTGGAGTGAATATGTTGATGATGCCAATGGGTCCATATAGGAAAATAATCACTTTGGAAACTGATTGGGGGTAATAAATTAAAATTCTTCTGGATGTGATTGAAATATGGAATGATTTTACATATGTACTAAATTGAAATAAGAGAAAATATTAATAAGAGAAAAAAAGAAGAGGCTCTTCTCATTTGTTTTAGTTGGCATAGGTGAGTAAAGGCATAAAAGGGAGCTGATATCAGAGTTCAAGAAGAATAAAAATGTTTTGAAACTGATTCTAGTAGGAATTGCAAAATACTGGCTGAGTGAACTATGGACTGTTATGCGACCTATAAGAACTCCTAATAAAATGATTAAAGAAAAAAGAAAAGAAATAGGTGACAAAAATTTCCCAACTCATTGTGAAAAAACAATTTCCTAAGAATATGTTTGTGTGATCAAGTTATTTTTTAAATGGTCTTATGCAATGTGTCCTAAATTATAAAAATAATTTCCTTGAATTTCAATTAGAGACTGGAAGTGCAGCTTTATTTAAGGTAAAGATATGTTCATATTAAAGAGTGCAACGCCAGCCTCATTGCTTTGCTATTTTTTGTATTTGTAAGACGATTTTGATTGTTAATTGAGCCTATTCTATTTCTCAATATACAGATCACCATTTCTTCAGTTTGATCATAAGCATCATCAGAACATAGGCCAGAACTACAAATTAAGGATTTCTGGGATTAGGCCTGATTTTTTAAAAAAGAAAATGAAACTTTCGTGTATAGGCAGATTTGGGAAACCCATAATGAGGCTGTCAACAGACCAAAGGAACACTGTATGTATTAAAATCAGGAAAGGCGTATTTTAGGATTGTTTACTTGCTACCAGAACTGGACTCGATGAAGAGGAGCACGGCCACAGGACTGGAGGAGGTTTAATAACAACCTGTGATATGCAGAGCATACAATTTGGTTGCTGAAAGTAAGGAGATTTGCAGAGACCCCAACCTTGAATATGGATAACAACCTCATGCAAAGAAAATCAAAATAACTCAACTAATGAACCACATCATGATAAACAGAGAAAAGATTGGTGTTGTCAGGGATTTCATTTTGCTTGGGTCCAAATAAATTCTAATGAAAGCCACAGTTGAGCAATCACATGATGTGTTGCATTTGAGCACATCTGTAACAATTTCAAAGTGTTGAAGAGCAAAGATGGCACTCTGAGAACTAAGAAGGGTCTGGTCCAAACCATGGTATTTTCAATCACCTCCTATGGACTTGAAAGTCAATAGTAAATAAACAGAATTTCAGAATAACTGGTGCATTTCAATCATGGTGTTGGCAAAGACTATACCAAGTCCCTCAACCAAACTCACTGCTATCTATTCAATTACAACTCGCAGCAGCCCTATCGTGTAGAATCAACCCTGTAGATTTCTGAGGAACCCTGACCTTGTGGTTATCCACGCAACATGTAACTAACGACTCCACCCAATCTCTGTTTGGAAAATCAAAGACGAGAAAGCCTCAATCACCAAAAGGGAGAAAAAATAAAAATATTTTTGATTGAGTCAAACTCATGGAGAGAAGAACTGTGATCCACTTCCATTTCTATGGCGGATTCTTCAAAAGTAGATTGCCTGTGCTTTCTTCTGAGGCACCTCAGTGTAGATTTAAACTATCAACCGTTTAGTTAACAGCTGAGCATGATAACCATTTGCACCATCCAGGGATTCTTGTCCACTCCTACATTTGATTTATTAAAAGTCTATTCCTTTTGGTTTCCAAAATATATGTCAAATATATGCTTTTATTCTTCTTTCAATGACATCATTTCCAACTTATTACTGAAATATTCTCCAACAGTCCACACCCATTCCAACTTCCCCAATCCATTCTTCACACCAGTCACAGAAACATTTATCAAATGCCTCTTTTCTAATAGATATCTGGTAAGGTTTTCTGAGTCCTTTCAGCAGAACAGAGAAAACCAAAGTCTTTGGCATAGTTTTTAAGTTCCATCGAGATCTGCTTCACCCAACATCCTTTACAATCTCTCCTCTTCTTTCTTCAAAAACCAAACTCAGCCTCACAAAGTTAATTCTGACTCCCCGTGACCCCATAGCAAAAGGTAGAACTATCTTTGTAGATTTCTAAGACGGTAGCTCTTCATGGTGCTAGAGCCTCATCTTTCTCCATCGGTGTGGCTGGCCGTTTTGAACTACTGACCTTTTATTTAGCAGTCTTGGAAATAACTACTACACTATCAGAGAGCCTTAGAGATAATCAAATATGAAATGCCCTTTCCTGCTTCACAGTTTTTAATTAGAAGGACAATATAGTTTTGTGGATAAGAGTAAGAATATGATTCACACTGAGTTTAATCTAATAAAGGTGTGTGTGATATATACAAGAGAGTACCAACAAACAAACAAACAAGAAAACAGAAAATGCTCCATTGGGCAAGGCTTTCTTAGTGCACTTTTTTTTTTCAATAGGCAAGTATCTCTTTGAGTTAGTGCATTCAGTGGTACTGGGAAGGTTCACTTTGGTCACAGTGAATTTTTTCCACAAAGCAGTTTTGCTGGAAACTCATTTTCTATGATGACTGATTGAAGGGAACAGTGCACAGCTGTGGACTTTCTTTTCCTTTTCTGGAAAAATGTTGCAGAAACTGTTGTGATGTTGAACACAGCTTACCAGGATGATAGCACTATGGGAAAAACTCAAGTGTTCCAGTGGCTTCCTCATTTCAAAAGAGATGAAATATTGACTAATGACAAACCTCATTCTGAATGTCTGCTGAACTCTTGAATGGCCAAAAACATAGACAAATTTAGGCACTTGTGCTCAAAGATCAATGACCAACCTTTGAAGTGATGGAGAAATTATCTGGATTATTGTGGAGCTTGGTTCAGGGAATTTTAGTGGAAGATTTGAAAATGAGAAGGGTCACTTTGTAAATTTGTGCCTTGGGTCTTCACTGGCCAGCAAAAAATGTGAAAGCATGCTGTACTTTGAAAAATCAACTCTGAATCAACCCAGACATTTTTTCCAAGGTCATTACTGGTGAGGAAAGATGGTGCTATTATTATGACCTTGAAAGTAAGCATTAATCAAATCCATCAAGATTCCATCATAACCTCGCCTGAAACAGGTTCAAGAGTGTGCAATTAAAAAAGGCATATTTGTGGCAGACAGGGGTCTGGTTTGGTCACCATGACAATGCAACTGCTCACAGTCATCTAGTGTGCCAGTTTGGCAGAAAACAGGATGCTTCTCTTGACCCATGCACCTCAATCACCTGACCTCACTTAGTGAGACTTCTTTTGTTTCTGCAAATGAAGAGGGTTATGAAAGGATGGTGGTTTGATGCTGTAGAAGAGGTGAAGAGAAAAAAAAAACAGGGAGGTGTTGTCAGCCATCCAGACAGTTTGAAAAATGTTTCCAAGAATAATCACAGATTTGACAAATGAACTAAGTGCAATGGAGAGTACTTTGAAGGTGAGAAGCTTGCTTTGTAAAACAAAATGCATAGCTTTGGGGGGGGTGGGAATCTGTCTTGGAATGGGTACTCCTTCATAACCCTGATACACATCTTTCTTGATGACAGCTATGCAGTATTCCATAAGTAGACCAACGCAAAAAACTCATGACCATCAAGTCAATTCTGACGCTCATCGATATTTCCGAATAGACTAGAATTGTCCCTGTGGGCTTCCAAGACCCTTGTAACTCTTTACAAGGTTCAAAAGTCTCATCTTACTTTCGCAGAGCAGCTGGTCGCTTAGCACTGCTGACTTTATGGTTTACAGCAGCACTGGGAACTCATTATGCCCCTAGGGCTAAGTGCTTACTTCAGCAGTATGTACATGGCAAGGGAAACAATACAGGGAGGCATGGCATAATCTCTTGAGAATGAGTATCATGAAGATACATTCCCCTTTGGAAAGAAATATTTAATTGAATGTTGAAATATTAAATTGAAATAAATATTCAACTTAGTAGTTTCACTTGGACTGGTGGCACCCCATGCATGATGTCACCTCCCTCCTAGACTACCCCATAATCATAGTTATTATCCATTTTAATCGAGTGATATGTTATAAATTGCCTAAATGTAATTTTCTTAAATTAAATTGATCTTATCAACAAAATTATTTTGTAACATCCTATTACATGGAATGAAAATAGTATTAGCTAAAACATCATTTATAACTGAGCAGAATTCTTTTTCTATTTTTCATTTAATTATCACTTCATTCTCAAAAATGCTATCGGTATCGATTTACAAATAGTCCTTAGCACAATTTTTGTAGCAGACATTTTACAAAGTCAGAGACCCTGCAAGGACTGGCACCAAGGCAAATAAAAATAAGTACTTGTAGGGGCATTCTGACCCAGTCACGTGATTTAAAGCAGCATTCTTATTGGGCAATCATGACAACAGGACAAGGCTGATCTTGTGGTTAGCAGCCCAACTCATTACCAACTCTGCCACCAGGGTTGGACCAGAGCCCATTGCTCACCCACGGCCATAGAGACAGTTCTGACTCCTACAAGTCCTAGAAGACAGAGTGAAGCTGCCCTACGAGTTTCTAAGATGGCAAGTCTTTGTGGAAGCAGACCACCTCATCTTTCTCCTTCAGAGTGACGGGTGGACTTGAAGCACCAACTTGGTGGTTATCAATCCAATGGCAACCCCCTGCACCATCAGAGTTCCTGACCCGGAAAGCACCCGATGCTATCCAGGCAATTTCTACTCATAGCCACAGTACACAGGATTTACAAATCTATAAATCTGTAAGGAACAGAGACTTTCATCTTTCTCTAACAGAGCGCCTGTGGGTTTGAACAGCCAACCTTATTAGCGCTCAGAATTTACTGGTCAGCACCACTAGTGCTCCTTTCCAGGGTTCCTTAGAAGATCCGAGAAGTAAATTAGCATAGAATTTTAGCCTTGTATATCAATACATATAAGCTGGGCTCATGAAAATCTTTCTTTTGTGATAACCACCTATGGAAATATTTTTATTTACAAAATTTCTGCTGGATCGGTATTGGATCTCTAGTCAAGGACTCCCTCATCAAAAGAACACTTTGTTTCAACAATCCGACACTCTAAGATGCTCACCTTCCCAATACAATTGCTGAAGACAAAGCGGGTACATAAGCAAATGTGGCAAAGAAAGCGATGGTTTCCCAGCTATCAAGAGATATAGCATCTGGGGTCTTAAAGGCTTATAGAAAAATAAGTAACCATGTAGCTGAGAAGCAACAAAGTCCACAACAAAGAAACCCAGCAGCCTGTGTGATCCTAAGTTGTCAATGAGATCAGTTTTCAGGCATCAAAGATCCAGAGCACAAAATCTGAATGTAAATAGGTGGGGAGTACGGAGTGGAGATCTAAAGCCAATATGTAAGCAATTGGACGTCCACTTACAGAAGGGTCATGGGGAGGAGAGGGGACAGTCACCGTGCAGAATAGCCCAGGGAACATGCAGCTCTCCTTTTGTTCCTACACCTTCTTCCCCCCACCCTCCCTACCTATTATGACCCTAATTCTACCTTACAAATCTGGATAGACCAGAATATGTACATGGATATAGATAAAAGAATATAAAAATATAAAATATAAAAATAAAAATGTAAACATATTTATAAATATAAATATATAAATAAAATATAAAATATAAAAATATATATAAAAATAAAAAATAGATAAAAGCTGGAAACATAGGGAATGCAGGGCAGATAAACTCCTCAGGACCAAGATTGAGAGTAGCCATGCCAGGAGGGAAGGTGGGGGAAGATATGGAGAACCTGTCACAATGACCTACCTATAATTCCCTCCCAGGGGTATAGACAACAGACAAGGGGGTAAAGAGAGACATCAGATAGTGCAAGACATAAAAAAATTATAAACTATCAAGGGTTCATGAGGGAGGGGGGGAGGGGAAAATAAGTAGCTTATACCAAAGGCTCAAGCAGAAAGAAAATGCTTTGAAAAGGATGATGGCAACCTATGTATAACTGTGTTTGACACAATGGATGTGTGGATTGTGAGAAGAGTTGTACAAGCCCCCAGTAAAATGATTTTTTAAAAATTTCTGCTGGAACATTCACAAAAGCTTTATAGACAGGTATCACATTATCTGACAGTGATGCTCCTGAATCAACTTGTCAAATTAATGGCATGTTAAAACTATATTAAATTTATATAGGCAATATTAGAATAATAAAGGCTAATAAATTTTATTATGTAACATTTTAGAACACATGCCCTTGATTTCAAGTAACATTTAACAATTAGAAATGTGTGCAGTATTAACAAACTTAATATACAAATATTTTCTAAGAAATTATCAATAAAATTAAAACACTAAAATGCCAATATATAAATACTTATATATTTATAAATATAATTTGAAAGATTTCTAAAGCTGACAATACTCTAATAAACTAATAATTCTCTGGTACAAATGTCGTGAGGTCAACATTCTCATAGGTTAGCAGTAGAATTTTACATTTCTACAATCTTTTCACACTTGATCTTAGTCAAAAGATGGAGAAATGATCTCTACAATCTTTCTATAAGGTAGTTTGATCGCTTCTCAGACTTTTGGCAAAGATCAAGTGTAGTATCGGTTCTTATCAGTTTAATATCTGATACATCCTCTATTTGAGGACAATATTAAATGGATTTTGGAAGCAGGGAGATGGAATAGGAGCTTGCTCTGTCCAGAAACGCATCGACCTGGTATTGCAGTACTTGCAGGAATGGTGCACCCCTTCGGGGGGAGGGTGAAATTCACAAAAAAAGAAAAGAAGAAAAGAAAAGGCAGTTTGGTACTGTGCATTAAGAGCAAACCGGGGTCTTTTCCCTTATCCACTCAAAAACCAAACTCATTACTATCAAGTAGATTCTGATTCATAGTGCCCTATAGTAAAGTAACCACATTTTAACATTGATAGAGCAGGACACCATTGACCGGGGTGGGGGGGAGGGGGGCAGAGGGGGTATATTTCCTTCCTACTCTCCCACCATTCCCTAACTTGTCTTGCATTCTTTCCAAAAATTGGGAGTTTTTAAAAATGCTGCAGATGCAAGATAATTTGTTTAGAATTGGGGCTGTCCAGCCAAAAGTGGGCTGTCTGGTCATTTTACTTAGGACTCTTGTGGGTTTCCAAGGTTCTGAATCTTTGTGGAACCATAAAGACTTATCTTCCTCCTGAGAAGTGCCTGGCAAGTTCAAACTGTTGACCTTCTGGTTAGCGGCCCTACTGCACCACCAGGGTTCCCTTTTCATTTGTATGGGTTTTGATCAAAAACTTTTAATTCTGAAGTAAGTGAAGTTTAACAGATAACATAAACTTTGCACTCAAAATTTCATAAGCATATTGTTTCATCTCATTCATAGCAGTCCCTACAATGGCACTCCACATAGCCTCCTTCTTTCCAGGGGTCCCTGGTTCCAGTCCTTTCCTAGCTCTGCTGAGCGCTGTCCTGTGTAAATGCTGCCCCTCACAGATCTGTATTGTTTCCCTGAAAGTTGATCCACAGAATTAGGGGATCTTCTATGATTTTAAGTCTCCTTCCCCATTTTTCTCCTACTTTAACCAAGAGCTTCTCGTCTGGTTCACTTTAGAGCAGTCGGTTGTAGTAGCTGGCACCATCAATTTCTTCTGGGGTTGAGGTTTTGGAGACTGACATTCATCTGATCCTTCATCCCACTGCACAGGGGTTGTCAACCTTCCCCATGCTTCAACCCTTTCAAATAGTTCTTCATGTGGTGGTGACCCACCCCCAACCATAAAGTTGTTTTCATTGCAACCTCACAAATATAATTTTGCTAAGGTTATGAATTTGCTAAAGTTATGAATCAGGTGACCCCTGTGAAAAGGTCATTTGACCCCAAAAGGGGTGGTGACCCACAGATTGAGAACCGCTGATTCAGAGTCCCAGGAAACCCACAGGACAGGATCTACCCTGTCGTTTAGGGCTGTGGTGAGTCAGAATCAACTAGATGACTGTGAGTTTGGTGGTTGGGAATGTTCTCTATTGACACTACCTTTTCCCTTCTTTCCTTTCTTTTCTATTCCATGCAAATATTAAATGTTTAGAGTGGTTAAATATAGGAGTTCTTGGGTAGGGGTAATGGTTAACATATTAACTGCTAGCCCAAATGTTGGAGGTTCACATTTTCCCAGTAGTGCTTTGAAGAAAGGTCTGCCTTGGTACTTCTAAAGTTCACTGTTAAAGATTGTATGGAGCAAAGCTACTCTGAGACTCATGAAGCTGCCATGTGTCAGAGCTCTGGAGACAGCAGCTCCCCGTCGCCGCCCGCCCCCCAGGTGAATAAAATTGTCTCCCTTCTTAGAATATGAAATTCAATTTTGTATAAGGAAAAAGACATAATGAACAGCAGGCAATAGACAGGAAATCAAATTAGGAATCCTTGGGGCTGAGCCCCAGTGGTGTAAGTGGTTGAGTACGGGACTGCAGCCTGTGGGCTTGGCGGTTCAAATCCAGCGGCAGCTCTCAGGAGCAGTGCTGGGTAGCTCCCACAACCACCAGAGGGCAGCGATGCTCCCCAGAAAACAAAAACAATAAATTAGGAATCCTTACTAAATAGGCTCACCATTCATATTAATTTATTTTGTGACTGTATTTAGGTGGCTTTTTGCTTATTTCCTAGCTTTACAATGAAAATAAAGACAAAAATAACCCATCAGTCTTTAGGATTTATAAAAACAACTGGAGAGGGGAAAATCATAGAATGACAG
This sequence comes from Nesogale talazaci, assembly GCA_004026705.1. Classification (NCBI taxonomy): domain Eukaryota; kingdom Metazoa; phylum Chordata; class Mammalia; order Afrosoricida; family Tenrecidae; genus Nesogale; species Nesogale talazaci. The sequence continues at coordinate 15,881 of PVJH01002924.1, forward strand.
AAAGTAAGATCTGCAGAAATTTGAAAAGCTAACGTTGCTCAGAAAAACAAAAATGTATCATTTGCTGCACTTTATAAGGTGTCAATTACCTCCTGCATATTGGATCAGGTTCGTTTGAATTTCCATTAAAAAGTACTAGGGAAAATTATGAATTTGATTTGTGTTGTTTTGATTTGTGTTGTTTTTGTTCACTGCATATTTGTTTCCTTAAGATAAACATGTTATTTTAAATGTAATACAAATACCAGTATCACAAGGACAAACAGATTAGGAGACTCAATTAGATTTTGGCAAAGCTAGGGGAATCTGCCTTTTCTTCTTATCAGTACAGATGTACTGTATTCTAGGAATAGCACATCTAAATTAGGTAATGCAATTGTAGATCTGATTAGTTATGATTTCATTAAAAGTACTTGGCAATGTTTTAATTCCCATAAATGTAATTAGTGAAAAATAGAATTAATTATTGGAATCATTTTAGAAGAGGCTTGCACATCTTTAAACCAAAAGTTAATGCTTTTATTCAGTAGTAGCCAAGTGGTTAAAGAACTCGGCTATTAATAAGCAGGTTACCAGTTCCAGCCCACCAGTTGCTCTTTGGCAATATAATTGGGCAGTGCGTGTTAGTAAAGATTTACAGACTTGGAACCTGAATGAGGCCGTTCTACTCAGTCCAATAAATCACTATGCATCAGAGTCCACCCTACAGCAGAGCGTTTTTTGTTGCTTAGTGGGTCACATTAATAAAACCATTGACCTAAATCTTTATGGGACAGGAAAGCCTCATCATTCTTCCACTGAGTGGCTTGTGATTTTGAAATTCTGATCTTGTGGTTATTAGTCCAATGTGTAATCATGATGCCATCAAGAAATACGTGTGTGACTACAAAAGTTCAAAAAGATCAGTATCTGGTTACCTATATTGACTCTCTCTAGTCTGGAGAGCATACTAACGGGACTAAAGACCTGACTTCAGTAGTGGAATACCCAGAAAGGTTATTGTCTGCATGACCTTGAATTCTTTCACTTCTCAGTGCTATATAGTGTTTATTCACCTGAGTCTAGATGCCTCTGAACATGTGGACAAAAGGTAACAAGTGGGTTTCAATAATAAAATTTGATTAAGATGCCATGAAATCACCTCTACCATCAAAACCTGTAGAGCAGGCTTTCATATTTTTGTTGATGAATGGGTGATCATCCATTCCAATCTTGCAGCTGTGATTCAGTCCTATTATAATGAAGAAGTAAAGTCTTTCTGTTAGAACAGGCACACCTTTGATTAAAAACTGTAACACTGGCCGATTGGGTGTTGGGTGCAACTTATTTGATAGTAATGTATTTTGCCCCAAGATTGCAATTTATCTAATACTAGCAACACCAAGATTTTATTTTCACTGTTAATTCAACTGAGATTTGGCTCTGATAAATAAATTAAATTGAATGATTTCATAAATTTAATTTAAATTGTCTTCTATCTTTCACAATAATAATCGAAGGTGTAACCTGGTGTGGCAGTTACATAATCTGTTGTCAACTTGAGACTTAAGAATGAAGAGGAGGAGTTTATCCTGTCATTCAGGTTGATGACCTCATTTGGAGGCACTAAGGATATAAATAGATCACTAGAGGCAGGAGACAGACTCATTCTTTGTGAGGCACACTTGCTGACAAGACACATGAAGCTACTATAGAACTCTGGAGTTGAAGGAGATATGTGGAGACACCTGCCAGCACTGAGATGCTTCCACTGTCACTGGATCCACAAGAATTTCCACCCACTGACCTGTAATCTTCCTGCACTCAGCATCTGGCATGTGCCGAGTGAGTCAGAAGAGGAATTTATAGATTGGTATCCGACATATGACTTAATGTTGGATTTATGCACTTGATCTGGACTGGGCTGGGATGTTTTCTTAATATACAATTGCTCTTTTATAGAGAGCTCTTTCTTATACACATATGTCTAAGAATTTCTTTCTCTGGTCTACCTGGATTAACACACCTGGTACCTTCTCAAGCTACAGGACAACATACCCTTTTATATGAATGTACATAGCAGTTGAATGCTTGCTTTAATTAATCAATCATTATATTGAATGAAAATCAGAAAATTTTACTGATTCATAGTTTCAGAAACATTCTCACTTTCTTTTGGGATCTTAAAAGCTGATGAATGGCCATTTAAGGTGCAACTATTGGTCTCTCCCTTTGGAGGAAAGAAAGATGAAGACACATAATATCAATTAGTTCACTGGACTAAGAGACAAGGAGAAAATCAATCTCCTTAGCTTTGAGACCTGAACGCATGATGCCTGAATACCTCTACTAATTGCTCGGCAAGGGATCGCTTTAGAAAATCCTGCATCAAGTGAGAGACAAATGTAAAACAAAACCCCAAATCCTAAAGGAAGAGACTTCTTGGTTAGAGAGACACTGATGGAAGCCCTAAGTGTGTGGCCCCTAGTCACTCTTTAGGTGTGGCACTGAGTTCAAATATGTGCAACCATTCTCAGTTAAATACTAGACAGTTCTATAAGGGGATGTGCCTTATAGACAACCCTAGGGGGATGAACATCCTATAGTGTAATCAACCATTCGAGATCCAAAAAGCAGCATTTACCCAAGGATGAAGTATAGAAGGCTTAGAAAAGGAGCACTGGAAACAGGAAGCACAGGGTAAAGATTACAGTGGGGTGAAACAAAATGTTTGTGTGAATTGTTGAGTGGAAAACTGATCTCTGCAAATCTGTGCCCAAATCACAATATGAAATTTAAAAATAAATGTAATGTGTTATGAAAAAAATAAGATGGAAAGGATTTGACTCTGTTCATGTTCATTGATGTGACCATAGACCACAAAGTAAGATTCATGATATATGACATGTACAAACCTAGACTGTTTTCATGTTTTATGAGGTTTATGACAGACAACAAATGTAAATGTGCATTGGAAAGTGCTGTATATAATTACCATGCAATTCTCACTGCATCGCAGTGTCAATTAGATGTCAATTTTTTTATGTTAGCTGTTACCTATGATTGGAGAAAGACAGGGCTGCTCACATAGCATCAATGGTTGGGAGCCCACGGGGGCATTTTACCCTGTCCTAAAGTGTAGCTCTGAGATTGCAGTATCTTGATGGCAAGGGTTTTGATTCCCTGAGTAGACAATGATGAGATCTGGGGTGTTTTGTCATTTTCATAAAAGAAGCAAAAATGCCATTTGCCATTAAAATTTGTGTCTAAACACCAGCAGGGACTATTCTACTCTTAGTGATTTAACGTTTCAGGTGGAGAACGGGTTGATATGCAAAGACTGGTGTGTGATGTTTCAATTTCTCCAAGCTAGTCTTAACTTGTTCGCATAATCATACTTGAGGGACAAAGTCAACTCCGTAAGTGTCTTTCAGCTGCCTTCTTCAGAGTGGCTAAAAGGGGTGTACAAGTGAAGGCAAAAAAAAATTAGTCCTCATTGACTGCCAAAAGTCTCTTCTGTATTGTAAAAAAAAAAAAAAGTAATTGCATTCACTGATGACAAGTGTGGGTGCATTTGGCAGACAAGGGGAAAGGACTTTGTATCTGCTGTTCAAAAATTCTCCTCATTCTGCTAACACTTTTCCTCTTCATGTCATCAAAAATAATTTTTTACTGATTATGTTGACACCCTCATAATGCCAGAATTTTTCTACTTTTCTTACATCTCAGATGTAACTGTCTGTCATGATCTGCACTTCAGTGTGTTCTTTTTTTTATTATAGCTTATATATAAAAAAATAAAAATACTTTTTGAAACTAATTTAAGTCCAAGTTTTACTTTGCTTCTGAATAGTAGTTCATATCTTCATAGAACTGGACTTGTCACACATGCATTTTCAGCCCAGAGAATCATATCAAATTTTATCTTCCTGACCAGCTGATGCTCAAGTGACTCTATGCACTTTATAACACAGACTGAAGTAGATGAAGACAATTTTGGAAGGTGAACTATTTTGGGGATTTCGCTAATATTTTCTGGGAAGATATTTTTAAGCTAAAATGAACTTAATCTGTCAAAAACTGTAAAACAAACAAACAGCCATGTTTTTAATGGAAAAATGAAATTTCACTACAGGTTGCTTTATGTCATAACTGTATTTCTGAATCTTTATTTTCAACCTTAGTCATATTTTTCCATTCACATGATTTCCATTTGAAAGAGGGGCTAAGCACTCTCAGCAACAGTGTGTGCAAAACCAGCTTCTTGGAATAACTCTGGATTCTGCCTTGAGCCTTTTACTAACTGGCCTCTCACTGCACCTTGTTATTACCCAAGTGCCAAAACCAAGTTCACTACCAGTGCATCAACTCTGACATGGACAGAGAAGACACCCTAGAAGACAGAGAAGAACTGTCCCTGTGGATTTCCAAGTTCGGGACTCTTGACCAGAGCAGAAAACCTTGTGTTACTCCTGAAGAACTGGTTGGTGGTTTCTAACTGCTGACCTCATGATTAGTAACCCATCACATGACACACTATATCACCTTTAAAAAAATTTTTTAATTGCAGGTAGTTAAAAAAAATGGGATTCCTGCATAGGATTAAAACATATGATCACTGTAATTTCTGAAGATGTTCTCCACTTTCCCTTCCTCAGCTTCTAGTAGAATTAAATGAAAGATACCTTCTAAAATTAATCTCCTTATCAATTTTAAATAGAAGATAAATTCAGTGGTTTTTTCTTCTGTATTATATTTAACTAAAGATTATTCCATGTATTAAAAAAAGCATGGGAAAAAAAACCTGTGGATGAAAAAAAGAAAACATGTAGATAAAAAAAGAAAAAATATGAAGGAATAGGATTCATCAATAAAGAGCCCAAGAGGGAAACATTTATTTTTCCAATAACCTGGATGAAAGGAACCTCCCTGAAGAACAACCTGGCATCTAATGGGGCCCCATTAAAATGTGTCTACTCCATCATTACATCTATAGGGAGAGTGAGCCACTCCACCCATGGCAATGGAGTCTGTTCCAATTCACAGCCATCCTAGGTACGATTTCCAAGATGATCAGTCTTTTGGGGAGCAGATCATCACATGCTTTTCTCTGGAATGGATGGAGTGTGTGAACCATTGATCTTTGGGTTAGTGCACATAGAATGGCCTATGTTAAGCAGAACTAAAATCGCCTGGGATAGCTATGGGTCTTCCCAAATTCTTCTAGAGCTATGATGAGTTGAAAACAAAACAGTGCCTTGTTTCTCCCAAAGCTTTGAAATATCAGGCCAGTAAAGTCCTACACTCAGTTGTTGGATAGTAAATTTGACCAGGTGCCGACCTCAAGCAGATGAAAGCAGGACAGTGCTGGATAGGGGCCCCAAGAGCTGATTTTTAAGAAGGATGTTACCAAACCTCTCTTCCAAAGCACTTCTGGTAGAAGTGTTCGCTTTTTGGCTAGTGGCCACACTAATTGTTTGCATAATATCAGGACTCCAATATGTCCCTAAAGGTAATGGAATATAAATGGTACTTTTAATTTCAGCACGGGTGCTCCTCTCATAGTGAAAACAAAATGTTTTTGTTTTGTTTTCTTCTTGTTAGGGAAAGCATTCTCTTTATTTCCTGAGACACCGATATCAGCCTTCCATTTATTTTTTTAAATAACTTTTTATTCCAACGGCCCAAATAACTACAAAGCCTTTTTAGATGTCTGAATTCAACATTTCACCTAGTTGTAATTCACCTAAATAACATTTTGTAAAGTACTGGTCCTTGTTCTCCTGAAATTGACACATTTTAAAATAAGTACATATTACGCATTGTAAAAATCCCCCTGTGCAATGAGTTCCACCACAAAAGAAAAACAGAAATTTTCTTTTGTAACCAAATTCTATCTTCAGTACTTAGGTATCGTTCGGTCAAGTAGGACTAAAACAAAATTAATTTTTAGTGACGCGCTCAACTTCTCGCCTCTTGCTTTCACACATGCACACAATCAAGGCCTAATTACAGATGCATCTGCAGAGGGGAAGAGTGTGTATTTTGGCTCACGAAATCGCATCCACATAGGCTTTTTGAGGTTACAGTTCAGTGGTGATACTTCACCGGGGGCAAAAAGAGCATCCAAGACATGCTTCTTACTCTATACCATTCTTAGAAAGTCACTGCACATGCTATGGCAGTAAAGAACCTACCAAACTGAGCAGACATACGGTCCGTTTGTTTTTTAAAGCACTGATTTCATTCATGGTATATTAGTCAGGATATGCTAGGCCAGGCTGTGGTAGTAACTAACCCCCAATATCACTGGCTTCGAATTATAAGTTGATTTTGTGCTTATACAACATATCCCACGAGATTCTTGGGAAAACTCCATTCTCTAGTCACTGAGGTATCCAGGTGGACATTGGTTTTTCCAGGCACTACAGCAGTGATAAAGGGTGGGGAAAGAACATATCAAAATAATCTGTTGTTGAAAAAGGACTAGCAGTATCAAGGAGGTTAAAAATTAAAGATGTCCAAAATCTGCAAATTTCCCCCAATATTATATACCACTCCATTACCCTCCCTCCCTCCCTGCAGGCCCCCTCTCCTTGGTATACCCCCTTGCGAGTCCCAGAGTAACAAAATTGACTGTCATGTGTCATAGAACTCACAAATCATTCAGGCAAATGATTCCTGAGGTTATGGGTGCTGACAAATCCGTTATCTGAAATTTAGGCATTTGGCAGGAGAATCGAACTCACCTCGTCCACAAGGCTTCAGAAACTGGTGAAATCTGGCCAAGGGATAGGCTGCTCCTCATGTCGCAGGAACTGAAGGGCAGGCAGAGACCGCAGGATCTCAAGTCAGCAGCAGTGTTTGAAAGACAAAGCAGACTCTTTTCCTCTGGGTGCAAGTTCAGTCAAGGGGAGATTCCGCATCTCCCTCAGACCCTCCTTAGCCACACCCACCCCTGCCCCAACAGAAAGGGTAAAAAAACTTTGATGGAAGTGTGGTGTTGGCCTTTAATAGATGATCCTTGGCAGGGGGGTGGGATGTGCGAGGGGTAGTGATGTGCGGGGGCCACACAATATCTTCAATCCTAGTTCTGCTAGCAGACAACACCCTCCATGATGAAATTCCAGGTTGAAATTCCAGGTCTACAGGTGAGTGTTTACAAATATCAGAAAAGGAATGATTCGGCTTGGTTCTTAACAACATCTTGGAGAGTCTGCCAAGTATTTCAGAGGAAAAACCCAAAATTTGGGGAACTACTTCGCCAAAGTCACCCTTTGGAAAATTCTAGGCTGCAGAAATAGCTTCGGCACTTGTGGCCCCATCACCCACCATAGAGGGAAACAAAAGAGAAGTCCCAACAAAAGATCCTTCGTAGGCTCAAAGGCCCTCACCGTTACCATCCGCCCCTCCCTTATTTGGGAATGGCATTAGAGGTTGTGTATCTGTAGACTTTCTTCTGAAATGAAAGCATGCAAAATAAAGAAGGGATCATTCAAAGCAAACCAACGCAAAAAGATGCCCCCTTGGGCTTTCTTGGGTGAGGTGGTAAGGGCAGGAGATTTCACCGACCCTCAGGGACGGTGATAAATTTAAACCACTGACCTTGCAATTAGCTGTGGACCACTCACCACTGGTGAGGCCTTACATGGATAATGAAACCAAACTTGGCCCCGCCCATGATATCCAGCTGCCTCTAATTCGTGGTGTTGTTCTCAGGTGTCCTAAGGCCTGTTCCCAGTCTCAGAACAGAACACTGCCCAGCCGTTCGCCAGCCTCACAATTATCCTCCTTTGAACTCACTGTGAGTGACCGCAGTGTCAAGCCATTTTGTTCTGGGTCTTCCTCTTTTCTCACTGCCCTTTGACCTTACCAAGCATGATGTCCTTTTTCCAGGAATAGTCTCTGCTGTGAACATATCCAGAGTATATGAGATGAAGTCTAGCTTTTCCACTTTGCCTCTAAGGGACATTCTGGCTGTAATTCTTTCTTTTTTTTGGGGGGGGGGGGGAGGAGCATCACTGCCCTCTGGTGGTGGGAGTAAGAGGCCCAGCCTTTGCTCCTGTGGACAGGCTGCTGGAATTGAACCTCCATCCCAGTGGGCCACAGTCCCGCGCACAACTATTATGCCACCGGGGCTCGGCCCTAGCTTTCTTTCTTTTTTTTTTTTTCTGGCTGTATTTCTTACAGACCGATGTTTGTTCTCTTGATAGTTCACGACACTGTCAATATTCTACACCAGCACCACAATTCAAATGCATCCACTCTTCTTTGGCTTTCCTTGGTCAAAATACTACTTTCATATGCATATGAGGCAATTGGAAATACCATTCTTAGGCACCCTGTAATAGGTAGGTGACATGACCGATGAACACATGTGAGATTGATTGAAAGGACATGAGCCTCGCCTTTCTCCTGCTCTTGGATCATCAGACCAGTGTGCAATCAGCTGCCTTCCTTGTTCTGTACCTCCATTTGCCAGCTACACTTCCTGTGGGACTTTGTCATTATAAATTGAGGTTCCTTCGAGCCCTGCTTCACCATGTTACTGGAAGCTACATCTTTTGAGCTGGGGACTGTCAAACCCAGTCATCTGGTTGACTGATGGTGATCTTCCTTACCATTTGCTGCCTATAGCTAGAGAGCTCGAATTGCTCTACAGAGGACTACTCGCTGGCTTGAAGGACTGCCAGTGTATTAGCTGTTTTGCAGAAGTGAGTTGCACCGAGCCATTCATACTGCTTTATAAATTGCTTCTTTCTTATGTTAGATATCTATCTAGATAAATATATATATAATTATTGGTGTCCTGGTTTTGTTTCTTTAGAGAACCCTGTCTAACATACACCCTTTAGTCCTCAAAGTAAAAATTTCAAGTCTTATGTCAGCAGACGACCCCATCTCTCTCATAGAAAGGATAATGGATTTGAAAGACCAAACTTGCTGTACAGGATAATAAGTCACTCTAATGTGTCTGTATAAGATGTTTGAGCTTATATAAAGAGTATGGATTTAACTCCCATGTTAATTTATGACTGTATAAAGGGCATTGAAGAGTCAATTAGAGATATTAATATCACTTTGTATCAGATAGCTTATTTTTGCTAGTTTCCATCCATTTAGTTCTGGCTCTTGGCAGCCCTGTGTGTCCACAGTGGGACTTCACCATAGGGTTGCAAGGTTGCGATCTTTTCTAAGCATGTGGCCAGACCTCTTGAGGCATCTCTGGTTGGCTTCAAATCACCAACTTTCTGCTAAAATTAGAGGGCTTATGACCTGCCCAACCTAAAGATGTTTATGCTACCTAGTGCAGGGACAGTGGATTATTTAACGTGGTTCTTCTAGTCAAAGTCTTCAACTCCCACCAAAGGATATTTCTATGCATAAGTCTGGTAAGAAGGCGATTATGAGCAGGATTTCCTGAAATGCCATACTGCTGTGTCTAAAATGTGCTATCTGAGAAACAGGAGGAGAGATCCTTACTTGCAAGATCCAGGACTAGGACTCATTTTCTGGATCTGAGTCCTCTGCACAGTGAACTCCCTGGATCCAGAAGACAACTGTAACATCAGAGAAGTAGCAGCAGCAGTGAGGAGCATGGAACGGAAGGATGGGCTTTCCAAGCTGAGTGCTTTTATGTGGGAGGCTGACTTGTCGAGGGAATTGCCTCTAGACACTTAATTGGGAACGTTGAACTGGGTGATCAATGGAAGTGGAGCTGATTGCCTTAGGGCTGAGGCTTACTGCCACGGAATGCTTTGGGGCACTTCATTCTGCAAACTGGGATTACTGACCCAAGGAGCTTGAGCTGATGGTCTTCTGGTTGAGGCTCTGAGCAGAGTGGTGTGTCCACTCGGTCCTTCATTAGTAGACTGGAAAGAGATTTGTAACATGTCCTGATAAACAAGTCAACTCAGAGCATTTCTCACTGGCATTACATCTTGTGAGCTTCCTTAATCGATTCCTTTAATTGTGGATTTCTTTCCCCTCCTAGTTCTATGCATTCTCATGTTCATGGTTTGTTGATGTGCTTGTTACAGCCGTTTGGAAGATGTTGACAAAAGCCAAAGGTGGTGCTTGGTTCAGACTCTTACTATGGGGCATCCTCCCCTCTATCTGCTCCACATGTGCTCATTCCGGGATCTCAGCTGAAGAGAGGGAAGAAGTCAATATGATGGTGGCAGAAGGAAAGAAACACATTCAACTAGCAAATACACTGTATTCTAAGTACTTATTCATAACACATCCACGATCATTTCAATAGCCAAGGCAGGTGAGTTAAAACTGCAGTTCCCACCAAAGATCATCGGAAAACATATACTCTATGCATCCTCAAGTGGATCAGCCCACATGCAGATACACCCACAAACGAGAGTCTGGCATGAAGACTTACCCATGCTACACCACACTTCAAGACAAATTTTCATTTATTTGTCATTCGAAAGAAATATTTCACAATGTATAATTACAAATTTTTGTGATTAATCACTATGCTTTAATTATGTTCAATTGGTAACAATGAAATACAGCCAGCATATCAGATATTTACATGATGATTCATAACTGTAGCAAAATTACAGTTATGAAGCAGCAATGAAAATAATTTTGTGGTTGGGGGGGGTCACCACAACATGATGAACTGTATTGAAGGGCACAGCATCAGGAAGTTTGAGAACCACTGAGTTCATAGGAAACACAAAGTTGTGTGGCCATGAGTATGGAGACAGTAGATAGTGTTTAGACCAGTACCTGTGGTTTAACTGACCTCATAATTCTAATAAAGTCCAATAAGAACACAGAAACCACTCACAGCAGATTTCCATCAAGTAGATTTCTACCCACAGTAACACCACATAGAGCTGCGATTCTGACACTCTTAAGGGAGAGCCTCATCTCTCTCTCATGAAAGAACTGGGAGTTTGCAACTATAATTTTGTGGCTAATTGTAGCCCAGCACATCACCCACAACACTGCCAGGGTTCCCTGCAGTCAGGCCCATATAACTATCACTGGTCAACCTCAAAGAGTCTGAGATAAAGATTATGGTGACTCGTTACCCTAAAGCAGTTTTTGCATTCTAAATTCTGAGAGCATGTTTAGAAGCCTTTCTTGTAGTGCAGAGCTTCTTTTGATAGAACCAAAGGCAAAGTCAAAAGTTTTTAATTTACAGCTAATACAGTTATATTACAGAATATTTGGTATACACAAGATAAATTGCCCATTATTATCCAAATATGCACCCAGTTGATACATATCTTTGCAGCATTTTTTACTCCTGCATTTATTCATAGTTGTAATCATAATGTTTATAAATTACATTAGCTAACACAATGCATTAACATTTTTTGGTTGGAAATTACAGTCATCTAATCCAAACGTAAGCAAATGAAAAATCTTATCTCTTTTGTAGCTGACTAGTTTTAGAAAATACTCAGGCTCATGTAGCTGAGTCCTGCAGTTCACTGATGTCAACACTCATTTCTGCATTTCTCTGGGTTGGATTTATTTTTATACCATCTTTGTAGAAACAATTGCAAAGAGGGCAACAACTTTACGTCTATGTGTCAAATTTAAAGATTAGCAATCCCAGAGAAACAGAGTCCTCCCTTTCTCCGACCACTTTTATATTGGTTTCTGGTATGAACTGCAGCCCGCCATCTGAGTTAGAGGCATGGCCCTTTGGTCAAGGAGGTGATGCCCAACAGAATCAGGCAGATGAAAGGGGAAAATAATCCCCTTAAAGAAAAGATGAGATCCCACACAAAAGAGGAAAAGAGCTCTACTACATTTTATTATCCAAGTCCTTTCCCATAGTCCTACATCATTTTCATTGCCACCATTTTTGTAGCTGGGTAATATTTCAAGTGGTTTTATGATGATTTGCCATTATTTTCATTTTCTTGTTGAAATGTAGGGGTGGGTACTGCAAGGTCACATAACATTGAGTTATGGCAACCCAAAGTCATATGAAGAGGATCCCTGATGTCAAAGTGGATTACAAATTTGGCTGCTAAGTGTAGGGTCTGCATTGAAGTTACCAGCTCCTTGGCAGGAGAAAATTGAGGATTTCTACTTCCATAAGGCATTGGTCTCAGAAACTCACAGGAACAGTTCTACTCTGTCCTATAATCTTTTTGAAGTTTAAGAAAGCCTAGATGTTCAGAGAATAGAGAGCATACTCTTTTTAGAGAAATAGAGGTCACAGAGAGAACAGAACAAAGATCCAGGGGAAAGTCCCCTTGGAAAAGACAGAATCAATACATGATGACTTCTAAGTTTGGGTGAAGTTTGGCTGTCTTTGTTTTAATTGATTCCCAGGTATTTTCATAAGACAAAAGTCTACAAGTCTAATATATCAAGTACATAAATACATGCAAGTAGTGGTTATCTTCAGAATGTTGACAGATTATATCTGACGGAGAGACTATCCAAGCACAGGGGGAGAATTCTATAACTTCTGTTTATGGGAAGCTCTGTGCTATGTAGTTGAAGAGAATCTGACTATGCAGCCCTAACACTCAGCCTAAATCTTGATCTCACCAAGTGCCTTATAATTTCAGTGTGTTGCAAGATCCAGGAAATTAAGAGCTATGTATCATTCACATGTGTGTCAGTTATTACCTCCTCCCTGGAACAGACTGTAGCCACTAATATTTGTTGAACTAATATCTTTAGCTGGTGGAGACAATAAATGGATTTTATTTATATACATAGACTCTACAAATAATTAGGAAGAAAAAATGCATTGACAGTATGGGCTTCAAACAACCACAACATGCTTGAATGTATCATTTCCAGAAGAGTTGCTTTAGGGGATCAATTTTATATCATTTTTAATTGCCACACATACACACATTGGTCTCAAAACACCATGTAATGATTAGAATAGCTAGATATCTTGTTGGTTGTGACATTACTTCTTCCAAGTCTAGAAGCTAGTTAACATATAGTACTCACTGCCCCTCTCTCTTTCCAATGTTTGTGCCCAAACATTGTTTCTTAACCCAAACATTGTTTCTTAAGTAGTCATATTGATCATATTGATTAATACTCCTGGTAGAAATGATGAAAAAAATCGATTGGCTCTTTTAAACCTCAGCTCTAACTAAAATATGTGGAGTGCTGCTTCTTGAACTCTATATAAGAGCTCTCTTTTAAGACTTCTTCAATTCTTACTGATTATATCTGCAGATGAAAGTCAGGTGTGAAAATCCATTAAGATGCTCTACAACAGGACAGAATTTGACTCTTATTGAACACTCTTCTTCTTGTTTCCTTAATTAAGGCACACAGACACTTGCCATGGGAGAAAATGACATAGATTATTGATCTTATTCCTTTTAATAATGTGCATTCCACCCAATTGGGGAATAGTACATCTCTTGCTTTGTTTCTTTTTGAAAAGCATCACATATTCTATTGTTTCAAGGGGGAAAAAGAGTAATTTTGTACTTTTGCTTATAAAATCTCTCAGTTGTCTATGCTGTGAAAGAGAAATTAAATCTACAGCTGTTCCTCCAAATTATGATCCTTTTTTCACTAAACTCAAAATTTAAATCTAAGTAAAGACCAAGAGCTAAATGAATTGGTGATATGGGCTCTTACCTTAGAGCTACAGTAGTCCTTAAGGTTTGCTACACACAGAGACACACAGAGACACACACACACACAAGAGCATAAACTTTGGAGTTAGAGGAAATCCTTGGCTCGACAAGTGTATTTGATATGTATGTGTATTTGATACCTTGTTGATGTCAGATGCTATGGAATCAACTGAACATATGTATGAGTATAATAGAACAAGATATTGCCTATTTCTGCAACATCTTTATGACCATTATGATGAATTCGTCATTGCTGTATACTTCTGATGGCACTATGTATCCTTTTATATAATAATCATTTTATAATAATAGCTGCCTCATATGCCTCTTCTGAGGGATAACTGAGATAATGTAATCTAACTTATTTCCCATTACATGTTTACTTTAACTTTTTGTTAGTTTTTAGTTTTAAGTTTTACTGGCATATAATTCACATACCATACAACTCAATGGTTTAAATATATTTAAAAGAATTCTTCAATCATCACTATTATCAATTTTATAACATTTTCTCATTCTTGTAGTCATTATTATTAGTGCCCCTTTGCCCACAAACTACCTGCTCCACCCCTAAGAATCTGTTGGTCCTATTACTATTTCTAGAGATTTACCTATCCTGGATTTCATATAAAGGAAATCTTACAAAAAAACACAGCAAAACAAAAACCTATTAACAATAGAACATTAAAAATAACACACATAAAACCCTTACTTGAAAAGAAAGTAGAAAAAAATAAGAGCTACAACAATTTTAGATGGGTCAAAAGGAAGATGATATGATAGATAAAGTATTACAAGTTACCCTAACTACATCTGCATCGATGCATTTTCTGATGCATTCTGTCTGTTTGAGAGTAAAGCACTTCACCTCCCTGGTCAATGATCAAAAGGAATTCATTGCAGGCTTAATCCAAGTGGGTACCCTGCAAATGGATTTTGGACTTTCAATACCATCCATAGTCTTCTGCAAACCAGGTCCTCAGGCTATGAGCTCTAATAAAGTTCCCTCCTCTGTCCTTGGATATATTATTTATAATATTTGTATCACACAGGCTGATGTGCTTCTCCTATCTGAATTTAGCTGTCACTCCACTTAAACAGATGCTTGTTTAAGACAAACATTTAAGAACTCAGATGCTATTCTTTCTGATACCTGAGTACCAGCTAATTTCTTCACTCCACTTTGCCACTGCACCTATATCTCTTCATGAAGGCAAGTATTGAATAGGGCCACATCATCAGAAATATTTTTTCTTAAATTAGGACTTCCAGATAAGTGTCAGTTTTGAATTCATTCATTACTTATGGTCTATATGTATCCCTGACCCACTTTAGAGACATTATCATTTTATTGGGGAATATTAGAAATAATCTCCAGAAGGCCTATGGAAATTTCTATTTATAGTATTAATTCAGCCAATATTATAGAATCTAAAATACCGTTCAGGAAAGGAAAGTAAGACATATATCAGACAGGTTTTTGGATTAAAATATATGGATTCCTGATTTACATTGACTTTTAATGCCTATGTATTTCCATGACATAAAGCAATGCTATTAGTATTTACCATCCAATGGATTCTGACTTATAATGACCCTATGTGACAGAGTAGAAGAAGCCTATAGGTTTTTTTTTAAGATATAAATCATTATAGGAGTATATAAGAACAGTATCTAAAGCATAGTTCTATAATCTTCTCCTGATCTTTACTAGAGAAACTAGAAAAACAGGGCTCTGTGTTTACATTTTCTGGAAGGTTCACTGAGAATATGAGAGATGGTAGAGAAATATAATCACTGATCAAATGGAGAAAAAAGTATGCAAAATTCATAAGTCATCCAGACTGATACTTAAGTGCAAGTATGAATTCGCTATATGAAACCCAGGAAAGATGAGCCTACAGAAGCAACAGCTGGAACAGGGGACAGTAGAGATGAGAGAACATTTATATCTAGGAGTTCAAGAAGGAATACAATGTTTTGAAAGTGATTTGGGTAACAATTATACAATATTACTTGAGGTGATTGAGGTATGGAAAGGTATGATGTTTCAATAAATTAAACTAGTTTGGGTAAAAAAGTTAAAAATCATTGATCTAAATGAAGAAAAAAACCCCAAATACAGAAATGATCCAGATTAATTGTTAAGTATACACATGTCAACCCAAAGTCTCTCGGATGTTCATGTTTGCCAACTTATTTCCACTAAAACATTCACAATAGCAAAATCACTGAGTGAAATTTTAGCTTACCATGGATAGTTTAAGTTTTTTTGATCCCCAAGTAAAAAATGACAACTAAGACAAACATCACCAACAAAAAGCATTATTATGAATGCTCCTAAAACAGGCTCACTCTACCAATTTGCCCAGAAGTAGGCACTTTATAAACAAAAAGAAGGACATAAATAATGTAAAATCTGGTGACTATTATATTGCATAGTATAAAATACAGCTACACCATTTTTTATAATGAGATCATTTCAGGGAATCAGGCAGAGAAAAAAGGGTAGAAGGGCTTTACCCCTTCCTTCTGAATTCTTCCTTATGTATATTTTTATATTTAGATGAAATAAAGTGCAATTGGAATACTTTTAATCAATTTGGGACCACTTTCCAGGAGCTCCGGTGGTGTAATGGTTCCACACAGGGGCTGCAATCCCCATGGTCCACAGTTCGAAACCACCAGTAACTCTGCCAAAAACTGGGCTCTCTTCTCCCATAAATAGCTCTCGTCTCAGAAACTTGCAGGGGGGTCACTATGAATCAGTATTGACTCAATGGCAGTGAGTTTGGTGAGCTACTATGTACCAGAAATTCTGAAAAATAATTCTAGTAAGTATACACTCTATCTTATTTAATCTTGATCACAAACCTACGAGGAGGTCAATGTTATTTATCCTCATTTTACAGATGAGAAACCTCAAGTATAGTAAGGTCAAGTTATTTTTCCAACATCAGTTTTCAGATAAGTTTGGGAGGTGTGGAAGTTTACCAAGTTACATGGTTAATCCAGTGTTATATTTTTCAGATCTTTTCTTCTTGTTGGCAGGTACCAATGAGTAACTTCCAATTCATAGGGGATTTATACATAACTGAACAAAGCACTACACAGCCAAGGACCATCTTCACAATAATTTCTGGGTTTGAACCCATTGTCACAGCTATGATATTAGTCCATTTTGTGGAGGATATTCCTTTTTTTTTGCCTATCATATAGTTAGTATCCTTATCAAGAATTGCTTCCTTCTGATAATATGTCCAAAGTATAACTATTGAATCTCTTCTAAGAAACATTCTGGCTGTACTTCTTCTGAGATAAATTTGTTCTTTCTTTTAGCAATCGATGATGCATTTGTTGGCTAACACCATAATTCAAACACATCCGTTCTTTGCTGGTCTTCCTTCTCCATTGTCAGATTTGGCTGCCACATGAGACATGTGAAAACACCATGGTTTGGGCCAGGCATATTTCTTCCTCGCATTACTCCTAATTTTGCTTTTTAACACTTTAAATCGGTCTTTTGCAGTAGATGTGACTGCTGCTGTGATGGGTGTTGATTGTAGATCAAGGTACAGTGAAATCCTTGACAATTTAAATCTTTATCTGTTTATCAAGATGCTGTTTATTACTTTAGGGGTGAAAATTTTTTGTTTACTTTATTTTGAAGTGTAATCCACACCTGGATACCATCCACAGAGCAAACACATGCTTTAGTCTCTGGTCTTCATTAGGGAGTGTTTCAAGTTCTCTTTGCTTCCAGCAAGGAAGATAGCACCATGCAAAGAAGCCCACATGGAAGAAGTACACCAGGCTGTGTGATCATGAGGTGTTGACGGAGCCAGGTATCAGGCATCGAAAGATCCCAAACAATTATGCTATATCGATGAGAATGAGTGGGTTGGAGTGGAGACCCAAAGCTCATCTGTAGACAATTAGACATCCACTACAGAAAGGTGACAAAGAAGGGACTATTTACTAGAGTTCAATAGCAATAACATAAACACACAACATTCTTCTAGATTTTTGATGCTACCCCCAACAACACCCCCCTCCACACACACACAGCCATGACACAGGTCTACCTTACAAATCTGGCTAGACTGGAGTACATCCATTGATACAGATAAGAACTCTGGACAAATGGAATTGAGGACAAATAAAACTCTCAAGAACAGTACTTGGAGTAGCCATATCATGAGAACAGACTGTGTAAGATATGAAATAACAATAATAATATGTAATTGTAAATAGATAATATGTAAGGTGGGAGTGTGATGGGGGAAGCAAAAAATGAAAATCTGATATCAAGGACTCATATAGAAGGATGTTTTGGAAATATTGATGGCAACATTTGTACAAGTGTGTTTAGTGCAATTGAAAGATGGATTGTTATAAGATTTGTAAGAGCACTTTCCCCCCACAAAATGATTAATAACAAAAAGTTGGCATCATCTGCATATCCAGGTTATGAGTAAGTCTTCTAATTCTGATGTTATATTCTTTTTCATATAGAATAGCTTCTTGGATGGATTTGATAAGAGTTATATGAGCCCCCAATAAAAAATATTTTTTAATAAAATGAAAATTAGTTAATTAATTTAAAAGAGAATAGATGTGGGGGTTATTTGCTCAAGATACAGATTAAATTCATAGCTTTTAGGATATATAAATGACCATTTTACCCACATGTTGCGATCAATGAACAGGTTTTACATATTTGTCTCACAGGGTGTCTATTAACTACTCCTGGAGCTAGAGCTCTGAGGAGCACTGTTTAAGAAATGTGGAGGTAGTTACCTTCTAGCTATTTCCTAAACTCTGGTCATTGTTAGTTGTTTTTATCCCCATCTTGAATTATCAGCCTCAAATATTTTATAAGCACTTTATGTTAATTGAGTGTTTTTAATGCGAAAGAATAGCTGACTGTGATAGTTATGTCATCATTTGTCAATTTGAGAATTAGGAATGTAGGGATGGAGTCTAGCCTGTCAATCATATCATAGCCAATGAGGGTTCTGTGTGGGCATGGCCTTCTCTGGGAAATCTGGGCTTTCTTCCTTGGAGGCAGGACAGACTTTGAAGACACTCCCTTGGTATAATGATATTGTATGAAATTTCCATGGAAGTATATGGCATGTCATAATTGATACGAACATGTGTGTCTATATATGTATATATCTGAATATGTGTATGTTTGTATTAAATACCACAAAATCCAGTGATACTTATTTAAGTTTAATCCAAGGAGAGCATAATTTCAAACAATAGAGAGTACTTTTATTTTCAGTCTTTGCTAACAAAGCAACAACAGAAAAATGGCTTACTTGCCATTAACTGTGCAGTTTGCAATCGCCTAATTTTACTGTCTGTGACTTGTCAGCAAAATGTACAATTGTAATAAGCAGAATTGTAAAAATATGTTGCTGTTTCTCTCTTTCATTTCTGGCAGTATCTTTATCTTTCATCACACCTCAAGCCAGGTCTTAAATAGCAGTATACACTGTCTAAAACAAGAGGCTGAAGCCAGTCTAGTGGGGAATACAAGGTATTTCCCTTTGTTGACTACAATAGTAACCAAAGGATGAGTGCTTGTTTCTTTTAACTTACTCTTTTGCACATGAGATGAAAGTCAAGTCCCCATCAGTCTTCTAGGAGAGGTTATCACTACAAAAAATTGCTCCACTTATTCTGGTTCTGTTCTTGAGAACTAATTTTGGCCAGCAAAGTTCTCTTCTTCACACACACCTCCTCTCGCCTCCTTCCCACCAGCTGTCTTGTGCCACTCCTCCCAGGAGAGAGTGTAGGGCGCCGATCAATGCTATTACCTGATTTGAAAAGCTTTACAGTTTCTGCTATCTGCTCCATGATGGTCACAGGCCCATTCCACATCCCACTTCTCAGCTTCAGGCTGCATCTTTTGGCTTAGAATAGTGGTTCTCAACCTGTGGGTCATTACCCCTTTGAGGGTTGAATGACCCTTTCCCAGGGGGTTTCCATTCTTATCTTCTTTTTAATCAAGCACACCACTTTTATTGATTCCTCAAATTCTACTATTTGGCCTCATCTTGTAGCCTCTCTGTCCCCTCAGCTTAAAATGTTCACTACCTCCTTTTAAAGCTGCCTGCACACCATTCTAGTGAGTGCTTAGATGTCACTTCCTGCATCAAGCAAATCGAATGCTCATTTCTGTTACTTCCAATTCTGCTTTATGTTTATTCCTACCACTTATCTCTAGGCAAAAGCTAATGTAATTCTTTTCATATCTTTCACTTACTGGAATATAAGCCCTGTATTAACAGGGATTTATCTTATTCATAAACTCATCCTTAGGTAGTCTGAGTTAGTTAGCATTATGATCCAGAGATGTATTTTATCCAGACATGTAATTTTGAAGCAACCAAGTCAAAAGCATTTGGAAGGCACTAATCACAGGAGTTGTGGAGATGCTGTGGAGTAGGCCTGGGCTGCCATTGGAAGGTGAGGAAGGAAACTGAGATTGTCTGCTTCCTTAAAGATTTACAGTCTCTGAAACCCTAGATTGGGTCACTACAGTCTGAATTGACTTAATGGCAGTGGGGATTCAAGATCAAAGAAACCTCAGAGATGAAACAGTTAAACTCTTGACTCTTACTAGGAAGATTCGTTGTCCGAACCCATATAGGGCAGCTGCAGAAAGAAAAAATGAAAGGAAACAAAACACTTGGCCAATCTGTCCCTGTAAAGAATATAGTCCAGAAAATCCTATGGGGGTAGTTCTACTTTGTCAAATGGGGTCACTATGAGTGGAAGTAGACTTGACAGCACCTCCCAACAACAAGCAATTGAAAATTGTTCTCTAAGTCTGAGGGGTTGTTGTTTGGGAGATTAATTAGATCATTGATATTGTCATCAACTGTTTTGCTGGTTTTCAAAGAAAGGAAAAGAGAAGTATCTTTCTCTTCCCCAAAGCCCATGGCTCAGAATTCTGGCAATCCAGGAGGAATTATTTCCATAGTGATAACAATAACTTCCTACCAACCCCTCTCAGATTGTGTTTTTTTTTTTAGTTCCTCTGATTGTTTGAGTGTTGCCGTGATGTTGGAAGCTATAAACAATTCAATAACATTTCAAATACCATTGGAGTCTCCGGGACAGGTTTTAAAGGAACTATCCAGACTAAAACAGCATCAGAAGAAAGGCCTGAAGAAAACCCTTCACGGAATATCCTGTGGATCACAGCAATATAGTCCTCACTGTGCTGGAAAATGACCCTCAGAAGCTGGGAGACCCTCCATGTCTGCCTAGTGGGGTCCATCCATGGAGTAGAGTCTATCGATGGTTGTCAACTTTGCAAAGGCCTGGGCAGTTTCATTTTGTTGTACATGGCTCATTGGGCATCAGCACCAACTCAGCAGTCACTGGCAATAACAAAAGTAAGCTCAGAGAAACATGTAAAATAAGAAACCTCACGAGAGATGATCTACTCTCCAAGAACGGAACATGAGCATGGTGGCATTGTTAGCTTCTAGGCCTGCTGTATATGAAGGTTTACCATTGTATTATCATGATCACATGTTTGCCATTTTTTCACCTCCTGTCATATAATATGTATGTGGAGCTTTCCTTACATTCTTTCTACCTTCTGTGTCTGTGTTAATAAGAATTCTTCTTAAGAGTCTTTCTGGGTGTGATCGCCAATCATAATGTCAATTACTTGTATCTGAGTCATTCCTGGGTCATGAATAGTCCTGAGTGAGTCTGGATTTCAGGCAAGTATACCTCCATACTCCTTGGAATAATTCAGGTTTGAAAATGTGCAGTTGGATTCCCTGAACTCTGGTCCCTTCCATTGAGACCATGGTTCAGAAAGAACACCTTGAGCTCAGTGCAGGATAAACAACGCAGCAGGGCCTGCCCAGGACTTTATGTGGTGAGTGTGGTCTGAATGAGGAAGGAGTATGATAAAGAAAAAAAGTTTTTCCAAACATTAAAATTAAAAAGGTCTGTTTTTGTATGGTAGGTCATTAGAGTGGAGATGGGTGGTCAGAAGAGATCAAAGGAAATTCAAGGTGGGCAGAATAGTGTAATGCTAGAGATAGAAATCATGAACTGAGAGGGACTCTGAGTGGTCAGGAGAAAGACCACATGGTCCTGACTTTGGCTCTGTCTTCACTATGAGCTAAGGGATACCTGAAATCTCAAATGTGTTTTCTAAGGCTTGGCCAGTAGCATTTATATAGGTAAATTAACAAAGAACTGTCTCACAATGAACTGTGTTAGATAGGGAACTGACACAGTTAATTGTATATAGGCAAAGCATCCTACAGTGAACCAATTCATTCATTTCCTCACCCCTTTAGCATTTATAACCTCTGGTATTTGTAAACAGCCATCACACCGCCTCTTAATCATCATCAGATCAAGCTGCACATGGTTTAATCCTCTCTGTTCAATCCATTCCTCCAGCCAGTTAAATAATTTCCCTTGCCCTTTCTGTTCCTCTGGCCAATTTGTTCATTTCTGGGAAAACTGGCACCACATTCTTCTAGCTCCAGACTCACAGTTGTATTGACAATGAATATTTATTGAGTGCTAACTGGGTACTTGGCCCTGCATTAAGTACTGAAAAGGGCTCTGCTTCCATGATTTATGTCGCTCCCGCCGGGCTGTCCAGGTGGCCCTGTGCTCTCCTCCCGCCTCACAGGCGCTCTGTGCAACTTGTCTCTGTCTGGCAGTGGAGTGGGGAATCCCAGCATGAGAACAAATGTGAGGATGGCATGAAGAACTGAAGACAAACATTCCTTTGCTTCTCCACCCAGGATTTTATTTTTCTTTGATTTCAAAATGCTGCTTTTAGTCGTGTCACTACTGTATTACCTGGATCTCAAGAAGAAGTTCTCCAAAGTGCCTCTTGCATAAAATCGTGGTGTGTTCAATACATGGGGCTGAAACCTCACAATTTCAAAAAGCAGAGAATTAATTACATCCTTATTTCCTACCCCCAACTGAAGAAGTCCTACTAACACAAATGGTTAAGCCCTAAGCTGCTAACAGAAAGGTTGGCCAGTGGGACCCCCTGGTCAGTCCACAGAAAAAAGAGCTGGCAAATCCACCCAAGGTGACAGCTCGTGGCTCCATGGTTCCCAACACAACCTCTCTATTTTTGTGAGTGCGGGGTGGAATGGGAAAATACAATTTATACATTGATCTAGTTCAATTTTCCTGGTGTGCCTGAGATCAGGTTGAGCCAGGGACAGGTTTGTACAAACACACCATTACTTATTCATCTTGGGGTAAGGATATAGACATCCTGACCAGACAATCCCTTTGCTAAGTTCTTCTCCCCATTCCAACAAAAGAGCTGAATGTTTTTATAATGGATATTTTCCTTTATAATATTACTCAATGTATCATGGGCACATTTTAAAATTGGTGTCCATGACTGAAGTCTGTGGCTAGAAGTCAAATCTTTCATACACGCTACAAAGAACCTCTCATTAGTCCGATAGATCCACTTGTAGGAAGATATCA
Organism: Nesogale talazaci; assembly: GCA_004026705.1. Taxonomy (NCBI): domain Eukaryota; kingdom Metazoa; phylum Chordata; class Mammalia; order Afrosoricida; family Tenrecidae; genus Nesogale; species Nesogale talazaci. The sequence continues at coordinate 38,977 of PVJH01002924.1, forward strand.
TAGAGGAGTTTTAGAGAATGACTAATCGAACATCTTCAATGGGTCCCTTTCCTGTTCTTCAGGTGATCTAATCTCTGACCTTTACTACTTTGAAGAGAAAGCCACGCTAACATTAAAGAACAGGCAGTAATTGGGTCACTGGGTCCCAGTTTGGCACTGGGATACTCTTGTGAGGATGAACCTTGACAATTGAGTTCAAGAAACAAACACAAAAACTTCTCAAATCCCAGCCCACCAAGAAGAATAAACTGAGGGGAAGAACTAGACCAATAGGAAAAGAGATTCTCGGGATGGCATCAATAGGCGAATGGTTGCAGAGCAGGGAGACTAGGCGGGCCCTTCCCAGAAGAATACCTCTGAGTTAAGAACCAGAACAGAAAGCACAAAGGGGGCATGGCTGCTGGAAGAGATCAAGGGCAAACGACCTTGGAAAGGAACGACAGGATGAGGTCAGGCGAGGACAGGAGCCCTATCGATCTGTCAGCAGGGGACCACAAGAACTTGCATAGAGAGATCAAGAAACAGATTTTGTCATCCGAATCATCGTGAAGAAGAAACAGTAGGCAGGGAGTGAGTAAAGTGAAGGACCAGAGGAATGGTGAGGGCTCCAGCCCCTTGCCAAGGAGAGGGAGTTACTGGCCCAACTCCCTTCCACTCCCTGAACCTGGCAACCCGCAACAAGGGCGAGTTCACAAGTCCCTTCCCCCCACCCCCCACCTGTGGGAAATAGCATGAGTGTGCACATGCATTTACCCACTTGCTGCTCACTCTTCTGACAAGCTGACTGTGTACACTCATGCATTTATTCACACACCAACTACTCTGCACCGATCCCTACCTGTCATATCTTCCACTCTACAACCTGGTAAGTGGCTGCCACCCATTGTGCCTGCTTCTTATCAAATTTGCTTTACGCCTCACCTGAGCCCTGACCAGATAAGCGGCAGCAGCCCTATGCTCCTATGGGCTCTAATTCCTACCAACCATGCCATAATGTGGCAGCTTGTCACCAAGTCTACCAACCAACTACCACAAGCCAGCTAGGCAGAAAGCACACTTTCACAGTCCTCTAACACCCCTGTCTACTGACCTGAGAGGGGTATGGAAAAAGTTTCTGCCATAGTTCCCAACAGTTGACCTAGAGAGTGGCAGAGAGGGGACACCTTTATACTCACATGTGTAGCACCTACCCCCACTTTTCAATCTGGCACATGGAGAATTTGGTCTCATCTTTCCCACTCACCTATCGTCATAACAAAAACTTGTACCACTCCACCCACAGAGCAAGTGACATCTTCCACTGGCCTAATGATAGACAGCAGATAATATCTTCAGCCGACCCTTCACAACCCGTAAACAGAGTCCTGCATACACACTGCCAGCTACTGTCCTACCCACACTGAGTCATAGTGCAGAACTTTACAAAACAACAAAAAAATCTTGACAAGTAGTACAGCACACCTGCCTTGCCTACTTGCACAGCAAAATCTCAGGGCAAAATAAAATGGATAAACAATAAATAATGCTTCAGTGTATCAGAAACTATAGAAAATTTCAAATCATATAAAGAAACAGGACAATATGACCCAGACAATTAATGAAAATGAAGAGCATAAAGTGCCAAGGAATAAATAGTAATTCCTATCTAGTAATAAATTAAAAAACATACATATTAGGTCTTCCAAAAGATCATGAAGGAGATCAAGGCAAACACAGAAATGGAAAGGAAAAAAAAAGGAAAATACATGGAAAAAAGCTGTAGGAGAACCCAGAAAAATAGTAAAAGTTTTCTAAAAAAAATATACAATTAAAATCTTTGCAAAATAACTTAAAATCCAGGAGATTGATAAACATAGCTCAATGAAAGGACATAGAGAACTGAAGCAATGGAAGGCAGACTCAATGAGCTAGAGAAAATCCTTTGATGCTAATATGTTTGGGGGTGGAACTTATGAAATGAAGCCTAAGAGTTATTAGAGACATGATAAAGAAAAATAAGTTATGTGTGCTCAAAGCTTGAGTGCAGATGCAAAACAAAAAACACAGACATTTGTTTTCAGGATTTGTTGGCAGAAAATGTCTCTAATCCCATGAAATATAAGAAGATATCTATTTAAGAAGTTCACTAAACCAAGACACATTATAAACACACTTTCTAAAACCAAAACCATTGAAAGACTCCAGAGAGCAGCTCAAGAAGAGAAAGACATGACCTACAACAGAGAACCAGGGCTCAGATTTCCTTTCTCAGGAGGAACCATCTGTGCACGAACACAATAGAATAACCTATATACAATTCTGAGAGAAAGCAAAGAGAAAAAGAATGATGTATCTAGCAATACTATCTCTCAAGTACAATGGCAAAATGAGGACATGTGGAGCTAAAACGAATTTTTAAATAGTAGCAATGTGTATTTTACTTGCCTTTATATACAAAGCAACCCACATATAAGCTACACAGCATTACAATGAACTTCCTTTTCCTTTTTGAGATTTCAACGGTCTTTCTAACGATATACACACTATTTTATAATACACATGGATGATTCTCCAGAGTAGACTATATTTTATATCACAAAGCAGAAATCAATAAATTAAAAAGCAGTGAAATAATGCCAAAGATCTTCTCTGATCCTAAGAATAAAAATTTATAAATCCATAATAGGAAGAACAAGGAAAAAGATCAAATACTTGAAAATTGAATAGTACTCTAGTTAAAATTTTAATACATACTAGAAGAAACTTAAGATTAAATAGAAAAATGTCAAATCAAATGAGAATGAAGATATAGCACACCAAAACCTTTGGGACAAGCAAGAGCAATGCTCAGAGGTCACTTTTATAGCAATAAACACATGCATTAAAATCTTTATATCATCGAACTATTGAATTGTGTTATATTCAATAAAAAGAATAAATGCCAATAAAACTGTTGAGAGAGGAGAGACAAATGAGCATACGAGCTTTACAATTCAAATAAATAGAGAAAGAGTAGCTCACAGTTGTTAGGAAAAAAGGGAAATCATAAAGATTTAAAAAGAACTGAATGAAATGAAGTAGAAAACAGAAAAATAATGAAAAGAATTAGACTAGAAGCTGATTCTTTGAAAGAATAGGGAAATCAGCGAGCCATTGACCAAACTTCAAACCTAAATGATATAATATTCAAATAATGAAAATAATCAATAAGATGAACATAATAACAGAACCACATGATATGAGACAGATCATAAAATAATGTGAAAACCCACATTCTGACAAATTGAAATATGGAGAAAATAAATTACTAGCCAGAACACTACCTGCTTAAAGTAGTACAAACTGAGGGGGAAAATTGGACATGGTTTAGTGAACTTCTTGAATAGCTATCTTATATTTCATGGGATTAGAGAATTTTTTGCCAACAAATCTTGAAAACAAATGTCTGTGTTTGAGGAGGTCAAAAAAACACACAACTCTAAAGCCATATTTTAAGCTATTTCACTGAACAATTCCATCAAACATTTACAGAAAAGATGACACCAATTCTACTCAAAATACTCCAGAAAAGAAAAAAAAATTCCTCCCCAAATTTCATTCCATGAAGCTAGCATTTCTTGATATTAAGTGTAGCTAAAGATACCACATGAAAAAACATATATCACTAAACCAAAGAAGACATTCAGGTGCTGAAAAGAGGCTAATGGTCATTGACCCTTAGAAAAATACAAATCAAAACTATAATGAAATACTGTCACACATAGACAAAAAAAATAGCACTGATCAAACAGAGCACAAATGCTAGCATGATGGTGCAGAGGGTTAAACTCCTACACAGTACTGGCAGGACTATGCTTCACTCAAAAGCTCTGAAGAGCACATGAAACACATCTCTACTTTGGATGAACTGGAGGGGATTATGCTAAGCGAAGCCAGTCAATCACAAAAGGATAAGTGCTGCATGAGCCCCCTGAGGTAAGTAGAAATAGTATGGTGAGTATAAAAGAGAAGACTTCTATACCATAACAGCTAGTCCAAGATGTAGGGTAAGGGGAGGAGGGAGGACCAAATCCAGAGAGGTACACGCTGGGTACAACACAGTAATGGGAGAAGGATGTGGGGGTGGAGAGCATAAGGAGAAAAAAGGGAGTTCAAAAGTGAAAGGATAACAGAGGGAATGGGGCACTAACCCACGGGTGGGAGCGGGTGTGTGTGGAGAGTACTGGTCTTATCTCCACAGAAACCAGAATGAGTGAGCAGTTCCTACCACGAAGCACCAACCATGAGGACAGCGTGGAGGCAAGGAAGGACACAAGAGAGAGCTACAGAACCGCTAGCAACCAGAGTCAGATGGACTCTATCCCTAGAAGTGGGCGTGGCAGAAAACAGGTAGGGGGAGGGGCCAGCATCCCACACCCACAGGGACAAACACAAGAAAGGAGGAAGAGAAAGAGAGCTGGTCCAAGCTCCATACTGACACATGATGCTCAGAGGAATGCATCCCTCTAGAGAACCAATGTGCCACAGAAAAGACTGGGCAAACAACGAATCCTGGGGGTACGAGAGATGGGAGGGAAAGGGGGTGTGGACAAACGCATGGATGGGGGAGGGGGAGCAACAGGTGGTCTGGAATTGATGGAAGGGAGGGTGGGGGAGGCCTGGTCGGGATTGAGCAAGGACAGTGATTCTGTGAGGAAACACTGAAACGTCAGTGAAGGTGGAACATGATGGTGGGACAAAAGGGAGATGGAAGGAAGTGGAGGGGGGAGCTGGAAGGCAAAGGGCACTTGCAGAGGTTCAAACATAGGCATGTCCATACATAAATACAACTATCTATTATAAGGATCAGAATAACTTTAAGAACTTAAGTTCTTAAGGCCAATAAGTTCTATAAGGCCAATACTTTGGTAGCAAGTGGACCTTGGGCCCTCTCCCTGGTGCTCCCTCAATGCAAGAACACTTTGTTCTATGAATCTGGTATTCCTCAAGACTCACTGGTCCAACACAATGACTGAAGTAAAATGGGTGCACAAGCAAATGTGGTGAATAAAGCTAATGGTGTCCAGCCTTCAAACGATATATCTGGGGTCTTAAAAGCCTGAACATAAACCATTTACTTGAGAAGAGACTATATCCACAAAGAAGAAAGCACATGGTGATGAAAGGTCTAGGCAATTGACATCAAACGGGGTAGTGGGGTGGGGGGAGACATATCACTGTGTGCACACATCCCCAAGGTGCCCACTGAGGACATATGGGAGCATGAGCAAGAGTGGTGAAGAAAGCAGATGGTGCCCAGCTATCAAAAGTATAGCATCTGGGGTCTTAAAGGCTTGAGCATAAGCAAGCAGCCATCCAGCTCAGGAGCAACAAAACCCATGATAAAAGAAGTTCACTTGCCTGTGTGATCATGAGATGCTGAAACAATCAGGTATCAGACATCAAAGAACAAAAATCAAAATAAATGGACCAATTGGTTCCCGTATCACTGAAGACAAATGGATGCAGAGGCAAACAGAGTAGAAGAAACGATGGCGCCTAGCTACCAAATGATTGAATGTCTGGAGTCTCAAAGTCTTGAAGATAATCATATCGCCATTCAGTGCAGAAACAGCAAAGCCCACGTGGAAGAAGCACACCAGCATGTGTGATAAAGAGTGGCTGAAAGGAGCAGGTATCAAGCATCAAAGAACAAGAATCACATCATTATGAATGAGGGGGAGAGCAGGGCGGGGACCTTTACAGGGGAATCATGGGGAGGAGACAGACCAGGGGCAGCAGACAAGGGGCAGCAGGGCAGTGATGATGCATGCACGTTTCCTCCAGTTCCTGAAGCCTTCCTACCCCCCCCCCCCAACCATCATGGTCCCAACTCTACCTTACAAATCCAGATGGACTGGAGAAGGTACACTGGTGGAGAGGGGGGCTGGAGATATGAGGAGACCAGGATAGATGAGCCCCTTCAGGCCAGTGGTTAGATTGGAGCTGCTGGAAGGGTAGAGAGAGGGTGGGGTAAAGAGACGGAACCAACTGCAAGGATATACAAATAGGCTCCTATTTGAAGGATGGGCATCAAAGAAGTGGGTTGGGGGAGAGGTCAGGCAGTCTGAGATATGACAGAACAATATTAATTTATATGAGGGTTGGTGGGAAGGAGAGAGCAGAGAAAGAGGGGACGGGATGGAAAAGCCGATACTAGGAGCTCGAAGGAAAAGGCAGATGATTGGAGAACGATAATAGCAGCAGACATGTGAAGGTGCCTGGAATAGTATGTTTATTTATGTATTGTGAAAAGCGGTACGAGCCCTCAATAAAATGATTGAATTAACAAAAATGGTTCGACCACTATGGATAATAGTATGAAGTAACCTTAACAAGTTAGAACTCAAAATGCCATGTGATCTAGCAATTCCGCTCCAAGGTATATGTTCTAGAGAAATATGAACTAAGACATGGATGGCATGTATGTTAATGGCAGCCTTATGCTCAATAGCACAAAGATGGAAACAATTTAAGCTTCCATTGGTGGATTAATGGATAAAGCATTTCTAGGACCTGTCTACAAGTCAATAATATGCAACAATGAAAAATTCATCTGAGAAACAACTTACGACATAGAAAAATTTGGAAGACAGAATGCGGAGTATAGTGAATCAATCACAAACATTGTACTGGAACCACTATTTTTAAAAATCAAGAATAGGTTTAACACAGATTCTTTTCTGCTTTCTTTGAATAGGATTATTTTGTGTGTGTTGGTGGGGAGGAGGTGAAAATAGCACACAAGCATTAATGATGATGCCAGGAAGGGCAACATACAGTATGGGAGAAGTCAGCACAGTGTGGCCAAGGCAAGTAGTGAGAATTATAAGCAAATAGAAAGGAAAACTATAACCATAATTATTGTAAGTGCTATAATATACACAATCCTTCAACAACAGTGATAGCAAATGATAATTTGTGAGTAGGTACACTAATAAATATATATGTTAGGTGAACAAAGTAATATGAGAGTATATCCACATACCTATGTGGGTATTTGCATAAATTTTATAAATGCTGCATATATCCTCAGATATGTATAGTAGAGCAGATAGAAGTCACAGTTATAGGAAGTATTTAGACATTGGGATTTGAAAACTACTAAAGTTGGAGGTTAAGGGCTATAAAATATAGTTCACAAACATATATGCACTTCATAAACAATTCTACATTGGAATTTAGTATTAAGCTATTATGAGCAGCCATCTAAGAAGCAACTATTGATCTCTTTCCACCTTAAGGATGAAGGAAGCCAGACATGAAAGGAAGCAATTCTAACCTGAGACCCTAAGTTGGTGCCTGGCTACCATTAACCAACCAATCTAACTAGGACCATAGTAGATCTCAGTTAGAATGGGTAAGAATGTGGAACAAAGTTAATTAAAAAAAAAATTAAGGGCTGAGCCCTGGTGGCGTAAGCGGTTGAGTGCGGGACTGTGGCCCGCAGGCTTGGCAGTTCAAACCCAGTGGCAGCTCTCAGGAGCAGCACTGGGTAGCACCCATGACCACCAGAGGCAGTGATGCCCCGCCCCAAGTCCCCCTCTCCCCAAGATTTTAAGACCAGATTTATTGGTCTGAGTCCTCAGATTTACTAAAGTTCTCAGAGTAGATTTCTTGCAGGAGCCTTCATGACTATCCCCGTAAGACAGTCTTTCAACTCAAAATGGATGACGTTGCAGACATCAACTTTCAGCCAATGCTTAGACAGTTTTATAACAATAAACAGTAGCCTAAGAAGAATGTATTCCTCAGAACACTTAATTATTCGAGACCAAAGGGGGAACAGTTGCCCCAAAGCAAAGATCAAATGATGGGAAGGAATATGAGAACCCAAAGGAGAAAAATGGGGAGCCCAGGAAGGAAAAGGGAGAGTTCTAGCACATCACAGAGATTGTAACCAATGTCTGGGAGCAGTGTGTGTGGAATATTGACTGGAAATGTAATTTGCAATGGAAAGTTTTTCATAATTGTGATGGAAGGAGTGTCCATTAATTATTTTTTAAAACATGGATTCCCTCCACCACCACCCCATGGTGCATGAAGAGAAATATTAATATGGTCACATTTCCCAGGAAGAAAAGTTTGAAACGCCAGAGCCTGGGACAGGAAACAAGCAGAATACAGCAGGATATTTTCCTATTTCACCTCCCCACCTACATAAGCAGGGCCAAGCAGTTACTCTTTTTCTTTGGCAATTTAACAGTCCAAATAGCATTTGGTGAAAACACCCAAATAGGAAGATAGACAGGAGGGGTGGGACTTCACCCTTATCCATCTTCATTCATGATCACTTTCTAGACACAGACTCTTGCCCATGATTTGTCCTCCTTGATGTCTTGAAACTATTTAGGAAGCCATGCAGTTGAGAATACAAGGACCAGTAGAATTTCTATTGCAGCATTGTACATATGTTCCTAAAAAGGCTCTTTACTGGTAACAGGGTATGTGTGGGTAGACCGGAAGACTTTGGGCATATGCCTCCAATGCTGAACCAATTCCCCGA
>PVJH01002924.1:52500-110000 GCA_004026705.1 Nesogale talazaci
TAAAAATGAAAAATCTAAGTCAATGTACGCATATCAAAACCACAGGCGATGCCGGTCCTGGTGTAATAATTCCCCAATCCTTCCTGGCGATGATGGTTAAGGCTCCCAGAACACAGGCAGCAGCCCTCTCAGTTTCACTCTCTGTCAGCTTCTTTCTGTAGGACCCTGGTGGCAGACAGAGCTGTGCCTTCTAACTGTCAGGGTAGCAGTTCAAACCCACTGGCCTCACCGAGGAAGAACAGGGAGGCGATATGCTTTTGTAACTATTTACGGTCTCGTAAACTCAAAGGGGCAGTGCTCCTCTGCAAGGGCAGTCACCATGAGTTGATAATGACTTGAAGGTAAAGGGTTATTGGCTTTTTTCAACTCTGTGACCTTCACACCTCAACTCCGCATCCGCTGATATTAACATTGCTCTGTTTTCCCTTCTACCACCAGTGATCCCACAGAAAGACCATAACAAATGATCACTCAGGCCCGAAACGTCTTCCTCTGAATATTAACACATCTCACATCTCAGAACTCCATCTTAGAGTCAGAGAAAAGCACCTACTCTTCACTTATTGACTATCTCATCATCTATCATTTTACATTTATGACAACAGTAAAAATTCTATTATCCAACGATTTTGCACATTAAGGAGGCGGCAGGCACAGACAGTGGTAGCAGCAGCTGTGGCACAAGGAGGAGCTCCAGGTGGTTTCCAGGAGGCTGGATCACATGGTCCCAGGTCCTCTTCTCCCTCCTGCCAGAGACGATGCCCTGTCCAGCTGCTGCACAGGGCCACCCCCACCCCCCCAGCTTCCCACGACCAAAGCCTCTGGGTGCATATGTAGGCAGCACTGAGCCAGAGGGCAGCTCTCATGTATCCTGGGGTCCATACCTTCCCTCTGGCATGGATGTGAAAGTACGGGGCGGTGGGGGGCAGGGGGAGGAGGATAGCCCTAAAGACAGCTAGCTTCCTGTAGGAAGCGCTGGTTCAGAACAGAAGGAAGACGCTGTGGGTACATCCTGACCCCCAGTCACACTGCTCACTTTGTCCAGCTTTGTCTCCTCCATACCTCCTCCTCTCCAGAGGACATCATCGTGGTGATAAATCTTCCAAAAACCAAACCAAACTCACCGTATGGAGTCATGCTATCTCATAGGGAACCTCTTGAGGGTTTCTGAGACTACTGATGGAAATAAAAAGCAGAATCTTTCTCGCACTGGTTTCAAACTATTGATCATGTGGATAATAGCCCAATGCATTACCACTACACCCCCTGGGTTCCTCTGCAAAGGAATTAATCCTTAATTGGACACTATCACTGTGAGGAGCAGATTTGTAAATTTTAGCTGTTATGATATCCATAATTCTTTTTTTTTTTTACATTAAATGGATGGTCTGGGGGGCGGGGGAATGGATGATCTAAAAATAGAAAGAAAAACCTCTCCATTTTTGCATTGTGCCAATGCTCGAATACCTGGTCTTTTAAACTTGATCACACTACTAAGAGGAATGGGTGCAGAATGTAAGAGACAGAGGATTCCAGAGAAAGTAAGTCAAGGCACTTCAAACTCTTCATGGATTTTACTGCCTTCAGTCTCACTGAACTTAGTATTCATCATCCCTGGTGTGGTAGTTACATAACTTGGTGTCAATTTTAAGATTAAGAGTGTAGGGGTAGTGTCTAGCCTGTCAATCAGGATATAGTCAACGAGGCCTCTGTGGGGACATAACCTTCTTCTGAGAATTCTGGGAACTCCTGTATTTCATCCTTGGAGACAGGACACACTCTCTGCTCATTCCCTGTGAGATATCCCTGTGGAGAAGACACATGGAAAGATGCTGATTGCGCCAGATCTCTGGAGCCAGAGAAGCCATCTAGGGACCCCTGCCAACACTGAGATGTTTACAATGCCACTGGATCCACAAGACTTCCCACCCAGTGGCTTCCCATCTTCCTGCATTCAATGTATTTGCATGTGTTTCATGAGTTTGAAGAGGAGTTTATAGATTGATATCAGACACATGGGCTAATACTGGACTGATGGACTTGATCTGGATGGGGCTGAAAGGTTTTGTCAAAATTCAACTGTTCTTGTATGCAAAGCTCTTTCTTATACACACGAGTGTGTATGTATTTGTTTCTTTAGTCTACCCAGACTAACTCATTGTCACCAAGTGCTGGCACAACTGCTCAACAATCTATCTTAGCTTTAGGCTCCCTGGAGGGCAGGGTCTTTGGTCTTTTCATTGCTTTATCCTAAGCACTCAAAGAAATGCTTGCATCTATAGTAGGTACTCAGTATATGTTTGTCATATGGCTAAGTCAGGCATGACTAATTTTTCTTTGAAAAAGTAAAACTGTCAAACTGGGTGAGCATTCATTATATTAGCAGACACAGGTGTCCGCCTTTTGGAGCTCTTTGGTAATGCACTGCTCTTCCTGGCAACTGTGGCACCCACCTGAGTGGTTCATTGAGAAACCAGCTATACAAAACCGGCACGCGCGAGAAGCCCAGAATGCATGACTTTTATATGATGCATGAAATGCCAGGGGATTGTTAGCTATCTGTTCAATTTCGCTAATGGATGGAAAACATGCTCATGGAGAGGGAAACCCAGTGGTCCTGTTCTGAAAATGAGCCTGTGACAACCCCCCAGACCATGACAGTACGGTCACCCTGAGCATGGCACTGCTGGAAGTCCGGGACCAGCTCGACAGCAGCCAGCAGCCATAGCAAGTGGCTTTGAAGGACAGGATCCCTCCAAAGATGTTAAAACTCCCAGGTGAAAGCCTTTGGAAAGCGTCCAATTCTATCGTCTAATTTCTTTAAGATTCAGAAACTAAGGCCAAATTGATGAAACAGTGACCCCCAACCCCTTCTTTTTTCCATCAGGTTGACCGTGAAGGACAGAGCAGAACGGCCCCTGGGACTTCCTGGACTGAAACGCTTTATGGTAACAGAGAGCCTCCTCTTTCTCCCGGTCAGTATGTAACCATGAATCCACGAGGCTGCCTCAAAGAACAAAACAAACACCCATAAAAACCTTTAAGACCCTGCCCACTCTGGGCCATGAGAGGTGTTTTAAACTAAAAGAATGGAGAGAAATCTAGAAATAGGGTTGATGTGATCCATGTCAGAAGCAAAAATGGGATTTATAAGGCACAATTCTTTCCTAATTTTATTTAACCAAGAGAAGATCTCACCAAAGGTGTCCCTATGATCAAGGGCATGTGTTACCATAACCGGGAGCCCTTTTTCCAAAACACTGCAAGGCCCAGCCTTCAAAGCAGCGAGGTACCGGCCCTCAGCAGTGCTCGAGCAAAGTTTGCTTCCTGGAGATCCAGGCTTTCTAAAGAATGCCAGCTGGATCCTGGAACCAACTCAGCAAAGAAGTGGTATTCCTCAATTACATCCGAAAATCCCAATTAGAGAATAGAGACCTAAATCCAAAACAATATTTTAAGGAAATTAAACATCTAATCTGAGTCAAGTGGCTTCTTTAGGAAATACCCTGGTGTGACTCCTATCCTTTTCTTGGCAGAAGCACATTTTGGCAGATGCAGGGTGGTTAACTGCCCAATGCTCAATGGCTCCTTCAGATTGAAATCAGATGTACACAGAATTCTCAATTTAAACTGATTAAACACACAGACTAAACCAGGTAATTACAAATGCATGTGTTGGGGAGTGGAAAAAGAGACAGAATGGGGACTTCTTTATTTTTAAAAGTGTTTTCAAAGATGGGAACAATTTTACAAATAAAAAAGTGGAATTGTGCCAATGCTAGAAACAGATGTTGTGATTAGCGGAGCTGCTGGGAATTGAGGCTTCTTGCCTGGCATTCCCTGGTTTTGATCCAGAATTGTGAGAGTCTTGCTAGTTGTAGCCCTCATTCCAACCCAAATTCAGTTGAGCCCATGGGTTTACCACCCTCCAGTGCAAGAGCAACCATCTTCAGCTGCGGCTGAAGAAGACAGAGCAATTCAAAGGGTCTGGTTGAGGCTGTGGGGAAGGGCAGCAGAATCTCACCTTTGCTACCCATAGCACTGCATTGCAAGGAGCCTGTAAGTGTTCGACCAACAGAAAACTCCAAAGTGCGTGTTTTAAAATGTAAAGCTCATTACATTCAGAAAAGGCCATTTCTAGCAATAGGATTTTCTGAGATGGACCTGCGGAATTTACTGTGGCCTCACCCACACCTGCCAAACTGACACATGATCTATGACACCCACGCTGCCAACCCTCCAACCACCCCCGCCGTCAGCAAGTCAATAGCAACTTTCTATAGGATAGAGGAGGGTTTCTGAGGACATACATCTTGATGGAAGCAGAATGCCTCATCTTCCTTCTGGAGAGCAGCTGCAGGGTTCAAACCACTCACCTTTGGTTTATAGTCACAAATAGCGGAGGGGCAGAGGAGTGGGCAGAAACTTGTGAGTTACCTTCTTTGAGAATGCTTCTATGCTTCCTGCTACACACCACAGTGTCTATCTTTAAGGAAAAGGACAGTGGCAGGCCAGGGCTTAATCTAATTTTACATTTTTTAGGTTTTGGTTTTTATATGCTAGCATTCTCTGATTTAAAAACAATAGTAATACTTGATGATTACTTCCAGTCCTCTACAAAATAATGCTAGTAAATGAAACACAGTAATGTATTAAGAAAGCTCAAAGAGCAGCATTTCACAGCAAATCTTATTCCCAAACTTGATGGTACTTTATATCCTTTCTGCATTACGTTATTCCCAGATTTTGACAGAATATGGTCCTTCTTGTGGGAGAAATGGGAGTCAGTGATCAATTGAATAAATCCAGTTGACCAAAGTGAGACTGTGAATCCGTTGAAAAGTAGATCCTGAACATAACGCTCTCCTATTGCCAAACACATTTATGGAAATACACAAGTACATGTGGTAGTGTCTTAAAACTTTTGAATGCCAAGAAGACCTCTTCTCCAAGATTTTCTAGTACCATCTAAGAAGGCGCTCTGGTGCTGTGGGGGGTGATATGTTTGGATTGTGATTGCAAGGTCAGTGGTTGGAAACTCCCTGTGTTCCATTGGAGAAAGACAAGACTTGATGGTACCACAGAGTCACAGTCTCAGAAACTCTGCCCTACCCTGTGCTGTCCAGTCTCTGTGAGTCACTATTGACTCCATGGCAGTGAGCATGTTTGTGTTTTGTTTTTGAGGACTCTCACAACAGCAATTCTCTCATCTCTAAGAAATTGTCTTCTACGCTTTTTGAACAACACAGAGAATGGTCTTGCTGCCTCTACAGGCACAGTATCATCGTTGTCATTCTTCCTTTGGGAAATGTCTCTTCTGAGAGACAAGATACATTCTCATGAGTTACTTTAAGTTTCTCCGAGTTGTACATGCCCTTTAATTCTTCATTAATATTCATACACAATTGATGATCAATCGACTTAAGAAGAATAATTACACATAAATTCCCAGAATGTCAAGAGCTCTATGGAGAACAACATATTGACTCAAATTCACAGTAAGATAACAATTATCTCTGCATTGAGCTCTATAGTTTAAAGCCATTTTTGTATATATTTGGGGACTAAGGAACCGAAGACCAGGAAATGATGTCTTTAATTCACACTGATAGTCATGGTTTGGAACAGTTAATCAAATATGCTTTTCCATTGAGCCCATTTTGGCAGGAATTAGGTTTGAAGAGAGTACATTTACCAGGGAGTTAAAGAAACTCCCAATGAAGAGACCATCTTCATGGCTTTCTCTGAAGAGTCAATGTGACTAACCATTCTCTGCATCTTCTATAAATTCCATTCAATTCTCCTTACTCTAATTATTCATTTCTCTCTGAATATAGGCACATCTTAGGCTGACAGACAGACAGACAGACACACAATTACTTTTGCTCTGATCCTCTTTTAAGAGATTTCATAGTTTGAAAGCTTTCCTTGTTAAAAAATAACTCTTGAACCTGAACTATTAGCCTTCAGTTCCTTCTTGGACTGTAGGTTCTTATTTTCAACTGGTTGCTAGTTAACTGGGTTAACTATCTCAGTAACCCTTTACTTGGCCTTCTGGTGGGATGTATGCCAAACCTTGGCAACACTCAGACCCAAGACTATATATATTTTGGAAGGTCTCTCCCCTTAGATCCCTGCAAACATACCCCACTAGATCCCACAGCCGTGACCTCCCTAGTCTCTTGTCTTTCCTTTCCAATTGCAGAACTACCACTGAAATTCCATGAGTGCCCTTCCTTCCTGAACAGCTTTATAACAGGGTTTTCTTCTCTTCCTCTCTTACTCTGTTAGACACATACTAAACTTTTCATTTATAATCCAAGGTTCTTAAATGAAAGGCTTCTACTTATGATTTTTCCTCCTCTCAACTACTTTTCAAAATGAGTCACATACATCTGATCTCAATTTTCCAGGTTTGAAAAGCAAAGTTCTCAAAGGTGAGGAGCTCAAGATCACTCCATACTCCCATCTCTCTCCACTCCATCACAAACATCTCCAGAAGCAGAAAACTGGTTCCATGAAATGAAACAAAAACATCTGATGATACAGCTTTGTAGATTCCTTAGCAAGCACAAAGTTCATCCAGGGATCAAGAGTGAAGGTAATGGTCTGATTTGTGAGGACCTGTCTTGTGGGGCTATCATGTGGTAACTACATGCGATCAAGTCTACAAAGATGACATTTCCTCAATTGGGAATGATTCTATTACTTCAATCAAGTTATGATTGAAGATAAAGCTTTCAGAATGGCTGTCCCCCACTATCAGAACCGAGCAGCCACCAGCAAAGTTTGCAAAGTTAAAGACTAGAAAAGTTAGGCGTTGTAAGGTTTTAAAGACTATTCCAACCCATGTGACTGCTCAATGCCACAAAACTGCCCAACTTTTAGGCAAGCTGTGCAGATCTTCACCTTTGTAATAATGATTTGGCAATTTCAAACTGGGGGACCTGATTTTCAAGGTTAAAAATATAAATGAGTAATAGAAATGTTCAATAATGTTTATTCTGGTTTTATCCCCATCTTTAATTCACTTTGGTCACATAACCATACAACTAAACTCAGGTGGTCCAAATCTGGGATCATTCATTTGAAAATGAACAGAATGCACAGACTTCAAAAAGTTCTTAGAAAGATTCTATTATACTTCAGTCCCATTTTTTTTGAACTTTATGACTCCCTTCCCCAATCCGTGTACAGATAGAAACTGGAAATTAACATGAAACAATTCACATAGGTTGAGATGGCAAGATTTGGGGACTACTTTTCATTTACACATTCCCACTTAGTGAAAGAGGGAACTTTACCCAATTCTAACTTACAAATCTGGCTGGACTGGAGAATGTACTCTGGTACAGACAGGGATTGGAAACATGGAGAGGCCCAAGACAGAAGAACCCCTCAGGATCATCAGTGAGAAGGGCGATAATGGGAGGGTAGGGGGAAGGTGGAGTAGAAAGGGGGAACAGATTGCAAGGATCTACATAGAACGTCCCTCCATGGGGCATAGACAGTGAAGAATTAGGGGAAGGGAGACATTGGATGGTCTGACATGACAAAATATGACAAAATATATGACAAAATATGACAAGATATGACAAAATAATAATAATTTGTAAATTATCAGGGGCTCATGAGGGAGGGGGGTCCAGCGGGAGGGTGGAAATGAGAAGCAGATACCAGGGACTCAAGTAGAAAGCAAGTGTCTTGAGAATGATGAGGGACACAAACGTACAAAAGTGCTTGACCCGATGGATGTAGGTGTGAGCTGTGATGAGTTGTATGAGCTCCCGATAGAATGATTTAATAGAAAAAACAAAACAAAACAAAACAAAAAACCAAACTAACAGGAAAAAAGAGAACGTACATAAAATAGAATACTGGTTAGATCTCTGTCCATGTCCAGGATAATTTCTGCTAATGATAACAATTGATAGTCCTTAAATCCAAGTAAAATTAGAGAACTAGGCTTATATAATCTAAAGGAAACAGCCACACTAAGGAAATAGCTGTACTAGCACACCCCCAGGGGGGAAAACAAACACACTGTTGGGTGGTTATAAAGGGTAAGACCAAGAGGGCATCAGCCCTTGAGTAAATTATCCAAACCTTCCGAGACCCGGCTTTCTTACTTACACAATAAAGAAACAATAATCTCTACTCTGTCATAATGGATCCAAGGATGAAATGAAGTGCAGTATAGTAAACCTGGTCCAGGCAAAATATTCATGGTATTTTATATCAGGAAAAAATAATTCATGATATCTCCATACTGTGCTGACTGGAGATGCCAATGTCCTGAGGGGAGCCCTGATGGACCCAATGGGCCTAGAGTTTCTTGCAGAGAGTGTCCCCTTAGACTCTGCTGGGTGCCTTGACCTAGGGGCTCAGTGGCC
Source organism: Nesogale talazaci (assembly GCA_004026705.1). Taxonomy (NCBI): domain Eukaryota; kingdom Metazoa; phylum Chordata; class Mammalia; order Afrosoricida; family Tenrecidae; genus Nesogale; species Nesogale talazaci. The sequence continues at coordinate 60,894 of PVJH01002924.1, forward strand.
CAATGGAGCTACAGGGAAGCACAGGGCATGACTCTGCCTCCAAAGCTTGTCCTTTCGTTTTCTCCAGGTGTTTCCAACTCATCTCTCTTCTTGCTGAAACTTTTCCATCCAGAATCACTGTCTTTACCCCACGTTGAGTAAGTGTAAAAACTTCATTTTCCAGGCAAGGAAACTGAGAAAGAAGAGAGCTGAGTTCCGAAATTGTAAAAAACAAAACAAAACTGCACTTTTCAAGAACCAACCAAGAAACTGAGCTTTAAACTCGCATATAAATAGCAGAGCTGAGTGTATAGCTCTAGTCTTCTTAAGGACAAAGCCCAGCTTCCTATTAAAAATTATATGAAGGAGAGAGTTAAAATAATAATTTATGCACTTATATTATCTACATGTTTGTAAAATATTCAGTTTACACAAAACACATGATTTACATGGGGAAAGGCTAGATACCTGTGCAGCCTACGAAGTGTTTTCAAACTAGTGGAGCGAAAGGGGGACACATTTGGTATCCTGTGATGAAGGACTGTGAGACACATAAGCAGATAATAAAATTGCATGATAGCTCCCTACACACTCCATATTAAAACAATGATTTAAAAGAAATCTTCTAATCCATCCTATGAGGTTAGCAAATAGCATCCCACTCCTTAAGAAATGGCAGAGAGGAGCCTAAAATGAATTGCTCCGGGGCCCGTGAGAGTGGTGATTGAGCTGGCATCCAAATTCAGGTCTCCTGAACCTTCTTCTTGAATTTTTCCCATATACCTATCTGTATCTATCTGTATCTGAGTTCTGCTGGCAACAGAAAGCCCTCTAAACAATGGATCGACACAGTCTTCTCGTTTATTGCTCAAACCAAGTCAAGAGTGAAAGGGGACATTCTTGATAACTACATGAGAGCCAAAGGCATACATTGGGACTGTCCTCCTCACACTAGGATTCACGGTCACCTGCCTCCAGTCTCCTACAAGTCTGTAACTACAGTGTCCTACATCAGCTTTCCCATTACACAGAATGACCTAGCTAAGCCTTTGTGTCTCTATTTACTTCCCTGTCCACAGAGAAGATGGGTATGTATCTATCTAGCTGAATTAAGTAATTGACATGAGTTTTTAAATATTTTAATTACTTCTGGTTTATATTCTCAGAAATGAATTAGGTTTACCTCTCTTCACTATCTTCCATCTCAACCTCGGGCAGAGTGAAGCCATAAAGTCATTATGGTTTTGTCAAGGAAGGTTATCTGATGTGTCCTGAAAAACCTCTTTCTTTCCTTACAGCTAGTCTTGGCAATTGTGTCTCAGATGCATCCACCCAGATAGCCAGGGTTCTCAGGGAGACTTCCCACCTCCAACCCCTATGCTCCTCTTCTCTCACCATGATTTGAAAATGAACTGACCTTTCCTCCTTGCTTCCTCTAATCTTTCTTCACACTGCACTGGGAATGACATTGCCCAGAGACACACTGTCCTGCTGCCAAGTCAGAGCCCAGTGAGGGTTTCCCTCCCCACATGAAGGCACGGACTAGCTCTGTAGGAGAGGAGACTGTAATCCTGCATGAGGAGACTTTGGGGAGTTCCTGACCAGTTTGTGGTTGATCTTAAGTAGCTTAGGTGGAAAAACAAGCAAACAAACAAAAAAACCTTGCCTAGAAGGTTTCAAACCAAACTTTATTGGGATTCTTTTCATCTGCTTAGTTATTTGATTGCTCTGGTACATTGTCGTCCACAAGAAGGCAGGGCACACATCTGCCTCATTTACCACAGGCCCCTCTGGCACTACCCCAGGAAGAGAGGGTCAATAATAGATGATTGAAATAGTATGAGTAATTTATAGCTCTATATGGTAAACAAACTTCCTTGGGCATGTCATACACATGGGTTTTAGAACGTCCATTATTATCTGAGTATAGTCTTTAACTCTCACATATAATGAGAGTATATGTTTTATTTGTTTCTGCATTGAATCCATTACCAGGATGAGAAAACTTTTGGGGGCATCACTGCCCTCTGGTGGTGGGAGTAGGAGGCCCAGCCTTTGCTCCTGTAGAGCTGCTGCTAGAATTGAACCTCCATCCCAGTGGGTCGCAGTCCCGTGCACAAAAACTACGCTACTGGGGTTCAGCCCTGAGAAAACTTTTTTTAATTAAGAAAATGAAGATAAAAGTCATAAAATTCAAAAAACACCATGGTATGTTGGACTAATTTGTCTAAGGACATATAACTGCTAGAATATAAAAATACAGACCAAGAAGTACAACTGTATTATCTTCTCTGCAGACCAGTTAGACCTCTCATTCCTGACCCAAAGGAAAGTTTTTTAGGATTTAGTGGCTCCCTCAAAGTGGTCCAATGTATAAGACATGGGACTAGGAATTAAACTTGACCTGCTGAATTCTAATAACTTTTCTCTAACACAGTCAGCTTTAAAATTCTTGGGCAAGTGTCATGGAAAACTATATTAAAATAAACTATATTGAAAAATTTACCCCCATAAAAGCCCAAAAGCAAAAGGAATAAACAATTACTATAGTCAATTACTCATACATAATTTTACCATATCAACTACTTATCACCCCTCCAGTTTGATGCACTGTATTCTGACAATTTATTTCTGCATAGATACTAGAAATTGAGGCAAGACAGCTTAAAAACCTTAAAGGAATACAACATGTAATTGACAGAAGCCAAAGCTACAGTGAGTTCATTCACAATTCCTTCCTTCACACTTACCTTTGGAATTTAGTGACCTACAAAATACTATTAATAAAATGTTCATGTGAAAAGTGATAATATTTTAATGGTGACAACTACTGTGCCCCATAGTAAACTCAAAATAAAGCATGGCAAGCTCTCTTCAGAAGATGTTAAAAATTCTTTTAATTAAAAAAGCATGAAAACACATAACAAGTTCCTTAAATATCTAGCTGCAAGATGCCAATAAAATTGAATTTATGTCTAGTTTAATTTCACAATGGAAAAGTCAGCAGTTAAAGGGTAGATAAACTTCCCTTTGTCCCTGTTTTCCTAGAAACTTTCAAATGTTGAAAATCAATCCCGTTTGTCCCCTTGTTACTCATCTGCTACACATTAAACAGAAACTCTGGGCATCTAGAGATTCCCGCAGGGTCTTTCATCTGCAAGGAAGCCTGGTTCAAATTAAGTCCTTACTCTCTCTCACAAATGACAGATATGTGTTATGGGAGGTCATTGATTCATCAAGCCTCAGTCCGTCCTTTGCCAGGTCAGCTTGGTGTGACTTGTTCACGGGAACCCTTTCTCTTGGGGGTAGGAAGATTCTGAAGGTATCTTGCTTTGCACAGGTCATTACTACATTACTTTGAATTTGTGAACTGTGTCTTAGCATGTCTTCTCCTACATACTGGGTTTTGGTTGCTTCCCAGATCCCTATGAAAGAACCACTTAAGTCATGCATGTGCAGATGTGCATATGCCTGCGTCTCTATTATCATGTTGGAATAACAGTTAGCACTATCTCTGGCAGCAACGTTAAGCCGTGCCATGACCATTAACATGCTTATATACAAAATCTCTTGGAAACATCCCATGGGAACAAATGTTGGTTTAGCGGTAGCATTTAGAACCAGTGACTGAGGAAATACCTTCATCCCTGGGTATGCAAATGCCTTTGGAGGCTATAATTTACACTGAACCAATGCTATGTATGAAATAGCTTCTACTAAGTGGAAATCATATGCTGTCATGCTCGCACACATGTATGAACATAAACCCAGATTCTCACTGATTTCAGTCTCTAAAGATGGTTGGAAGCTAGGAAAGATTTTGCTGTAGTATTTTACCCACCAAACATATTAACAGCCAAGTCTTTCCTAACTGCTTTTCCTGCATTAACAAACATTATCTGATCACCTATTATTAGTGAACGCCAACGCATTCTAAAATGCATTCCCTACGTGTTGCTGGGACTAGACAATAAGCATGGTGTCCGTTTTTTGTTTAATCCTCTCGTTGCCCAGAAAGAGTCTACATGGAAGCAGCCTGCTTCAAGGTGGAGGGTGCAGGGAAGGCCTTACCTCGCTCGAATCCTCTTGCTGATTGATAACCGCGAGTGCGTCCTCCGCCGCCTGCCTCTTGGCCTCGGCCACTGTGCGCTCCATCTTCGCTCGCTCGGTTGTGATCATGTCGTGGGCTTTCCGCTCTGCCTCGGACACGGCCTTCTGCAGCTCAGTCATCGCCTGGCGCTTCACCTCGTTGACGGCCTCCTCTGTGCGCCAGCCAGGCCGCATGGGGAGAAAAGGCACCACTGTTAGCGCAGGCGCTGGCATCCCTATCCCGACCGAGAGCGCTACGGCACACGGGCGACCCTCATCCAAATGATCTGACTCTTCTATCTGAACGAAAAAGCTAACCGCTTGTGGAATTCCATTCATAAAATAAAAGATGAGGGTGTCTTTTTTTCTTTGAACTCTTCTTTTGGAATAATTTTTAAATAGTCCATTAATTTCCTACTATTCCAACACACCCAGAAAACACTCTGTAATGAGACTGAATAGTTTATGACAAAAACATCTGCAAGAAACCTGCTTGATCACAGAGGCACACCAAGGAATCGGTGCCTCATTATGTTGTTGCAGGGTAAAAGAGGAAGTGTGTGGGTCAAACAGGAAAGGCATAAAAGAGGATTACTTTTACACAGACATATATATAAGTGCAAGTAATAATTTTTCTGGTAAAGATGCCACATAAGTTCTGGGAAGAGAGCAGATAAATACTTGTCTGGACTGATTTAAGCAGCCTTTAAAAAAGTTCATGAAAAAGATCCCATTCTCTTTTCATTCTGTTTTCCCACAGACATGTTGCTATCCCTTGGAGAACAAGAAATACAAGGAAATGGTGCTTGACTTTGAGGAACTATGGCTCAGGGAGCAGAGGAAACAGAATCAATAAATCAGCCTGTTGTATAGGACAGGAAGATTGTTTTTTCCTACAATCCCCATCCCTGCCTTCCTATGCCCATCTCCTCACTCCTCCCATCCCTATCTCTAGCAACACAGGCTGCTGCCTGCTGTGAAAGATATTCATGGTCCAGAAAAAAGGATCTGGCTTCCTTAAGCACAACCTCTACAGAGAGACAGGACCTCAGGCTTCTGTCCTAAAATCCATGTTAGAGAGCTTCCCTGAGGAGCCATTTAGAGTGTGCCCAGCACTGCCTTGTCCAGACACTGCCCATGGTAAACCTTGTAAGAATCAGTAGACAAGGTGCATGCTGTAGAAACTGAATGTAAACCAAGAACATACACCTTCTGGGGGGTTGGTATGCCTTTTATCTGCTTCCCCTTTTATCCATGTTGAGGGCTATTGACGGAAACTACTACTGAGTGCTAAGAAGTAGGCATCTTTGTTGGAGGCTACACCCATAGCTAACATTGTCCTGGAGGGAGGGCTTGGACAGCAATCCATTGAGTCCTCCCCAAACCAGGAACATTGGCTGCTGAATTGACATAAATGCCTACTGAAGGTTCCCCTCAATGGAGGCAGGAGGTAGTTCACCTAAGTGAAAGTGGTAGTCCCAATACTGCATGGTCTTTAGGGCAGTGAAGCCAAGAAGCCGATCAATATAGGAAGGGCCAGCCCCTCTTCTTGACACAGAGGGCAGTCTGTGTAGAAGAAGACCATAAAAAGCAGGGAAGGAAGCCCTGGATGGGAACCGAGGGCAACACTCCACCATACAGGGGGCTAACTGGGTGGACATTTCTTTTCTGAATTGCAGAAACATAGAAGGGAAAGAGGAGACTGCACCCCCTGGTGGAAATACTAACTAGTACAAAATAACTTGCCTCCGTGGTAATCCTTGATGAATACATTGCACAAAGAGCATGCAGACAAATCGTGTTGGGGAAAAACAGAAGACTGAAAACCAGGATCTGAAATCTTCAAATATCCATTAAATTGGATAAGGAGAAAAACTGTTAAAAAAAAAGAGGGGGGTAGAAATAGCAAGGAAGGAGCAAAGAGCTCCAGACACACTCGGGATAAAGGGCTTGGAAGTGTATCTGGGGATCAGCGTGGATGGGGGTGATAGAAGACCGTGATATGACATTAAGCAAATGGACTAAGGAAAAACACAACGCTAAAAAAAAATACATGGAAGAATCAGAAAATTAAAATATAAGAAAGTCACATTTATAGATCCTAGAGAGCATTCAGAATGGATATTCAAGGTTGAGCAGAGTTTAACGGAATTATGGGATAACACGAGACCTAACACAAACCAAGAGAACCCCAGGAGGGGATGGGGAAAAGGAACAGAAAAGATATGAGAAGAAATAATAGCACAAAATTTCCGTAACCTAACACAGAAACATACATTTCCCAACGTGAGCAACACTGACACACATCATAGTTAGTTAGGCTCTTAAAGATGAAAGACAAAGAGAGCATTCTGAAATAAATGAGAGCGGGGCAACCAGCCCCAGCTAAAGGATAGCCAATGAGATTAAATTCTGATTTTTTTATTGGAAACATTTAGGGCCAGGAAGCAATGGAAGAAAGTGCTGAAAGAAACTAAACTAACAATGACAACAAAACTGTCAACCAAGTATAATATACGCAGTGAAATTATTTTTCAAGAATGAGGGTGATTCTGATCATAGACACAGAACACAAACAGCTCTGCTATCAGACAGAGATAATTGCAAACTTGATTAGGGTGGATGGAACCGTGGTATAATGATAGCTGGTCAGTTGACTTCCCTCCTCTTAGCTCCATCCTGAATTTGCTCTAGGTTTAAATGTTTCTTGTTTGTTCCATGACATGAAATTTCTTTCTGATTTATTTTATTATTGCTGGAGGTCTTTCTTTCTTCTTTTAAATTTTTCCCTGTTTTGTTTTTGTTGTTTCTGTTATGTTTCCCAGTCTATGAAACACAAAAGTAGTGGATACATAAAGTTACTGATGTAATGTTTTATCGTGGGGGCTTTGAGGGGAACTGGAGAAATAACAAATGCGGGAGGGAGAAGATACACTAGGACAGATTGTGATGATATATATCACTCTCTTTAAAAGTGGCTTAACGATGGTAGTGATGACATGTGAATTTTTTATTAATTAAACTATTGGAAAAAAGGGTGTGGAGCTAAATATCAGTAATAAAAAAGTTCTGAAAATATTAAAATTAAATAACAGTATCTAACTACCAATAGATTGAAGAAAAAGAATCAGATGAGAAATCACAAATTTCTGGGTCAAATGAAAATGAAAATATAAAACTTATGAGATTCAATACTTAAGGAAGCTTCTAGAAGTAAATGCCTACATACAAAGAGAAGAAAAATCTTAAATTAGCAAACTGACTTGACAACTTCGGAAAATAGAAAGAGAAGAACAAACTAACTGCAAAATAACCAGATGAAAGGAAATAACAATGATCAGCAGAGAAGTAAATTAAAAAACAGAAGGAAAACAATACACAATTATTAAAACTATAAGTTAATTCTTTGAAAAGGTCAATAAACCATTAGCTAGACTAACAAACAAAAGAACAGAAAAGATGAACATAAGCAAAATAAAAAAATGAAAGGGAAAATTACAACTGACCCAATAAAAATAAGGAGAATTATGAAGGCTAAGTGTCAGAACTGGTGCGATGGCTTTGAGTTTTGGAGGACAAAAATGGTGTTATGAAGAAGCAAAAAGCAACAAAATGTAGACTAAATAAATTCACACATTCATAGACACACACAAATAACCCAAACTGATTCCAGAGAAAACAGAAAGTCTCAACAGACCCAAAAGGGAATTTGTGATCAAACCTCAAAATGACATCAGAAGAGTCTTGTAGTACATGGCTCCCTGAAGAATTATACCAAATATTTAGGGGCCAAAAAAAAAAAACAACCAAAACAATACTATGTAGTTTAAACTCTCATTATATAGAGAAGAAAGAAATACTCCATAATTCATTTTAGGAAGCAAACGTAACCTTGAAACTCAAACCGAGCAAATGCATGACAAGGAAAGAAATCTCATGTGATTTCTTGTGTTTATGGATGTAAAAACCCTTAACCAGATATTCCAAAACCAAAGGCCAAACTGACTGCTATTGAGGCAATTCAGAGTCCGAGGGGCCCTGGAGGAGCAAGCAGCATGGCCTCTTTGGTTCTCTATGTCTCTACATCTTTATGGGTGGAAAGAGCCTTCCTCTTCTTCCTCCCACAGAACAAATCGTGGTTTTGAACTGCTGACCTTTTTACTAGCAGCTCAATGATGCCACCAGAGGCCTTTTCAACAAAATACTAGAAGAGAGACTCAAATGGAATGCTAAACGAGTCCTTTTCCATGACCATGTGAGATTTATGCTAGGAAGGCAGGGATGGTTTAACATTTTAAAAAATCAATGTAAGGTACCACATCAATAGAATGAAGGTCAAAGGATGGCATACTTATCTCTATGAATACTAAAAAAGCATTTTTCCAAGACTCAATACACTTTTCTGAAAAAAAAATTCTAAAAAAATATATTTAGTAGGAAGCAAATTCTATATAAGTTCAGGGCATATATAAAAAGCAAAGTCAGTACTATAAGCAATGGAAAATAATCACAAACTTTCCCATTGTATTTCACAACAATGGTTGTTCACGTCTCACCTCCCCTCAGCAATGTATTAGAGATTCTAGCCAGAGCAAGAAGATAAGAAAAAGAAATAAAAAGTGTCTGAATTGAAAAAGTGAAATTATCAGAACTCAGCAATGATACGATTTTACATAAATAACTATTTTTTTCTTGCTTAGAAAACATACCACTGAATTTTTCCTCCTTTTTATTCAGTGCTTTCTAGCAATCACTATAAATTTACACACACACACACAAGCACACACATTTGCACACACTTCTGATAAGATGATTTCATACTAGAAAACTAATAAAGAGTCCATTTGAAAATTCTAGAGCTATGATTTAATAAAAAAAAGGAAAAAAAGAAAATTTCTAGAGCTATTGAAGACTTGCATATTGAATAGAAGGTTCACGAACAAATTTAATTTGGTTTTCTATACAATGAGAACTCTGAAACTGAAATTAGGGAAATAATTCTATTGTTAATAACATCTGAAGGAATAAAATATGAAGAAGTAAATTTAGCTGTCAATGTGAAGGACCAATACAATGAAAACTTTGAAACATTGCTGAGAGAGATTAAGACTTACACAAATGGACATGCCATTGAATTGGAAGACTTACAATTGTCATACTATTGATATTACAGAAATGATCTACATATTCGATGAAATGCCAGTCAAAGCTTCAACAATCTTCTTTACAGAAATAGAAAACCAATTCACAGTTTTAAGTGGAATGGCATAAGGCCCAAAATAACTCATATGATGTTTATAGAGTACAAAGTAGGAGCATTGTCTTAGTTATCTAGTGTTGTTAAAACAGAAATATCACAAGTGGGTGGTTTTAACAGGCAGAAATTTATTTTTATTATAGCCTTAGGAAGCTAGAAGTCCAAAGCTGCCAATACAGAGGTGAGAATTTACTACATATACTCGAGGGGCCGTAATTTAATCCACAACATTTCACTTTTTGGCCTCCCAAAATTCATTTCACGGCCATGTGCAAAACACACTCCACCATATCATCCCCCAGACCATCTAAACACTCCAACTCTCATCTCATCTTCTGAACCATGTGTACCAAATATGGGTGAGACGTTAGGTCTATTCCATCATGAAGCAAATTTCTCTTCACTTGTGAAACTATAAAGTCTAGCTTAATTGTGGAACATACACAAGGTGCTATATATACTCGGGTATAAGCTGACCTGGATATCAGACAAAGCACCTAATTCTACCACAAAAACTGCATTAACAATGTGCTGATAAACTCAGCTTATTTGTGAGCACATATGGTAGATATTTTCATTATAAGAGGAAATTGAGAAGGGATACCTTGAACCATGCAAGTTCAAACCTAGTGGAACAAATTTTACTTTGCTCTCAAATCTTAAAATTATCTGGAATACAGGCATGTGCATATGTAAATTTATATATAAAGATAGGGAAATCAATATGAATGAGGGGGAGGGCGGAGTGAAGACCCAAAGCCCATCTGCAGCCAATTGAACCTCCCCTCACAGAAGGGTCACAAGGCAGAGATGAGCCAGTTGGGCTGCAGTATAGCACTGAAGAAACATGCAACTTTCCTCTCGTTCTTTAATGCATTCTCCTCCCCAGTATTATGAACTCGATTTTCCCTTACAAATCCGGCTAGACCAAAGCATGTACAGATAAGAGCTTGAACACTGGGGATATAGGACAGATAAACTCCACAGGACCAATAACAATAGCAATATCAGAAGGGTAAGTGGTAAGTTGGGGGGGAGGGTTAGGGTTAGCTGTAAGGGGAAAGCACATGACTGCTTTATCAACTTGCTTAGAAATCTCAGCTAGCTATCCAACTTCATCAATTATTATTCCTTCTAAAAAATATGTAACCCTGATATAATTTCTTTGTTACTGCATAAAAAGCATCTACTGTAGAATTGCTCATTCATAATTTTCTTTTAAAGCCTCACCAGAAGCATGTTTGATGTTCAAATACATAGCAACATTCTATTCCTAACACCATATGTATGTATTTTCTAAGACAAAAAGATACTTTCTCTATAACTCTCCTTACTTTCTATTTAGTCTTCACTAGAATTTTCTTTTGTGTGCATTATTTTACCAATTATCTTCAAAGAAATTTAGACTTTTACTAGTATGTACCTTTAAAATCTTCTAGCCTCTACCCCTTATTGAGTTCCAAAACTGTTACCCAGTTATAGTTCCAGGTAAGGTAGTGCTCCTTACTTTTCTTGAACCAAATTCTACCTTAGTTTTCTAGTGCTATAACGGAAATACCAAGAGTAGATGGCTGCAACAAATGGGAAGGGATTTTTTTCCTGTCCATCTGCTCTAGAGGAAGGTTTTAACTCTTGTGCTTGTTTGTAAGTTCTTTGAAGATCTCTACATGCCTTGTTTCTCTCACTTGCTTAATTTCTTATATATCTCAAAAGAGATGGGCTCAATATATATATGGTATATGAATTCTGGTTCATATTCACATATCAAAGACAACCCATTTTCCAATCGCATTATGACCCCCCTTCACGGAGTTGATTCAAACCCACAGAAAAGTTATAGAACAGAATAGACTTCCTGATAGACTGCAATCTTTATAGAAACAAAATGGCACAACTTTCTCAAATAGAGGAGCCCTCGTGGTGTAGTCATTACATGTCAGACTGCTAACCTTAAGAACTGCCAAGTCAACAATTTGAAACCACTAGCTGCTGTGTGTGAGAAACATGGGTGTTTTTACTCTGGTACTACCTTGTCCTATAGGGTAACTATGAGTCCCTCTTTATTGCTTTGATAGCAGTGAGTGTTTTGAGTTTATCTTATAAGAGAAAATGGGAGATTCAATTATTAACATTTCAGTTACTAACTAAGCACTTATCCATTACATACCACAGGCATAGAAGGCATGATTTACAACACTTAACTTGGGAAAACGTAATTCATTCCATAAAAGAAGTCTCACTTCTCAATTCAAAACATACTATTTAGCTACAGTAGTCAAAACATCCTGGTGCTAATATAACAATAGACACATGAACCAACAGAATGGCCTTTAAAGTCTGGAAATAAATCCATAAATCTATAGTCAACTGATTTTTGACAAAGGTGCTAAATTCATTTAATGGGAAAAGAAGAGCATATTTAATAAACGGTGCTAGAAAAATTTGATTTCCACATGCAGAAAATAAAACAAGAACCATGCCTCAAATCAAACTCCAAAACAAATTCAAGAGGGATTAAGGCTCTAAATATGAGACCAAAAGCAGAGAATTCTTAGAAGAAGAAGCAGGGGCAATGCTATCAGCCTTAGCTTTCAACAAGGGATAATATTCTTCTAGATGAGATTGAGCTATTAAATTGTGTTAATAAAACTGTTAAAAATAAATTTTTAAAAATCCCGGATTAAAATTTTTTTAAAAAACCCTGGATAATACAATAACAAAAGCACAAATCAAAAAAAAAGTTAAACTAAATAGATGGCATCTCAAAAAAATTTTTGCCATAAAAGTAAAAAAGTAAGCTATGGATAAGAATATTTTTGGAAAATATGTATCTGACTAGCATCTAATAAGCAAAATATGTAGAACCAACACCTTGGAACAAAATGACAAACCAATCAAAGAATGAGCAAAGGACTAAAACGTTTCACCAAAGATGACATGAAAACAAGAACGAAATGCACATTTAAAAAATGCTCAGCACCAACAGGTGGAAATATTTTAAATGCCCATGAAAAGTTGTATGGAAATACATCTTGCAAGACAAAGATACAATGGAATACTACTCAGAAAGAAGAAATCTTGATACATGAGACAGTATTGATGGACCTTGAAGGTTTTATATTCAATGGAGTAAGCTGGACAATATGGTACAACCTCAGACAAAATGACAAAAAACAAATGTATAGAAATAAAGATTATTATTGATTTGGAGGGACCCGAGGGAGAAGAAAGGGGAATATTGGAAAATTCACATTGATCAAAGGTAGGATTACACAGATAATTTTTACAATTGTGGTCAATAAGTTACATGCCTATACAGAGATGAATTGTTAAAAGTTGTGTGATAGAGACATGCTTAACAACATTCCCACCCACACCTATCCTCCCCAAAGCAGCTGAGTCTAGTTCTATACAGCCGAACTCCTCAGTAGATGGTTTGGAGTTTGAAGTCATTGTTTCAAGGAACATCTGGCTAATTGTCCTAACAGTGTGCTTAATGTATCTGTATTACTTCCTAGTGTGTTGTGTAGAGCCCGGAGTCTTAAAATACAAACTGCCATCCGAGGTCCATCAATTGGTCTCTGTGCAGTTGGAACAACAGAAGTAGGGGAAGGTTCAAGAATAGAAAATGGATATTGAATGTGTGGTTCATTGCCTCCAAGATAAAGTGCCTCCTTCACCATAGGACCAGAACTGGATGGTGCCTGACTTCGATTATCAAACATTTAGATCAAAGAATTCATGGGAAATTACTCATATTGTATGGGACAAAATGCAGGACCTTCCCTCTCCCACTGCCACTGAGTGGACTCCAATTCATAGTGGCCCATTAAGACAGTATAACTGTCCCTTGGGGTTTATGAGACTTCAAGTTAATGCAGGAATAGACAGTCTCAACTTTCTCCCACAGAGTGGCTGGTGGTTTTGAGTCTCTGACCTGGTGATTAGCAGCTCAATGTGCAACCCCCTATGTCACCAGTGAGAAAAGGCAGAAACGAATGTACAATTTTCATAGATTTTAAGTTTTCTGGGGTTTCGGTGGATAAATGAATCCTTGAAACTATTGCTGGGAGATCATCTATAAACCTTAAACAGAAACTATCACCCCAAATCATCTTAAAACTGAATAACAGTGTAGCTTAACTAGTTAAAGAAAATCTGCTTTGATCATTACCCTCTTTTAAGAACAATAGATAAGGACAACAGCGACTCAAAATGGTAGCCAGGAACTCTAAAGAGTGGTGAACTTACGTTAACAAGGAAAGAAGCACTCAGAAAAGTAGGATAAGAGTGGCTACACTACTCGAAAAGGTAGCCGATGCCAGTAAACTCTACATGCACAAAGGGCTGAATTGATGCCTGCTTTGCTTTGTATACTCTCAACTGCATAAAATTTAGAAAAAAAACAAAGATTTGGAAGCATCTATTTCTTAAGGAAGGAAGTACTTTCTTTGCAGGGCTCTTCGATGAGATAAAGGTGTTGCCTGAGAGCTGTGGCCGCATGTGCAGGTGATGTGGAAGCGCTGCAGATAAGTTGGAGATGTGTTTGCAGATGAGCCAAGAGTGTATTGCGGTGACCCACAGATGTTCGTGGTTGAGAAGTTGATGTTTAGGCTTAGGACAGTAAGCCTTTACAAATAGGATAGATATTATTTGGAAATGAGGTTTTAGAACAACCCTGTTCAAAACAAGTATGGTGGGCACATGTGGGCAGTCAGCCACATGTGGGCAGTCAGCCTTTGTAAAATGGCTAGTCAAAATTGCAAAGGGTTGAAAATGGAAAGAGTTAACGTCAAAGGTTTACTCAGACAACAAAAATGTAAAACATCTCAATTATATTTTAATTGTATGTTGAAACGATATTCTGTGTAGTTGAGATAAAACAATTACTTTTAAAAAATGCAACACAATAGTGCAAGGACCACTCATATAGCAATTAGGTTAATGCAGACCTTTTAAAGGAAATCAATGGTGAAACCGATGATCAAGCTTTTCTTTTTCTTAAGTCATTTCCTGAGTAATATGGATGTCTTTGTAGATAAAATGATTCCAAAAATCATCTAATTTCCATATTTTAAGCTGATAGTCAACTACTTAATGAAATATATACAACAGTTTTACACAACCTACAGTTGTTCTGGGAGAATATAATTGAAACATACCAGAGCCAAAACAATCAGCTCTAACTACAAACCTGAAAGGTATTAAATTAGCTCTTCATTTTTGGCTTCGGAAAAAGTGCAAAGATTTGACTAATAGACAACATAAGATTGACAACTAAAACAAGTAATTTCCATTTAAAAAAATTAACTGTTCTAATTAACAGGGGAAAATATCCTCCCCCTGAATTAGTTTATCTAATTTTCATCTTTATTCAAAGTAAAATGACAATGATTAATTGAAAATTTAATAAGCAGTAATTATTAACTTGGCAAACCTAGTACCAATTAACACTCTATTAAAACTAATTATGACATGTTTCATTCAAGTGTTTGCACTTGATTGTTTCATCCACTTAAAAAGCACCTTAATTAAATGTTCTGTTCAATTAAAAACACAAATTCCTAATAAAACTGTTTTATTATAGATTAAAAATGTAAGAGATGTATGAAATATTGAACTTTTCTTTAATTTTGAAGGTCTTACTTCACACATCCATAGTCCATGGCTAAAGGTCATCAAAAACTCTCCCTAAGTACTTAACTGTCCTGACTTTTGTCATTTTAGCAGCATTATTTCTGCATTACATTCCTTTACAATTATTGCCTGCTAGTTTGTAAACTGAAATATAAGGACAAGATCCAGACTGGAAGCATTAACTAAAATATGTTAAGCCTTTGTTGTTTGCTTTAAGATATGCATTTAAAATCCGGTTCAGGTCCGTGCAGAGTTCAAGCAATGCTTGCAGCATCTTCTTCACCAGGAGGTAAGAAGATGCCCTTATGGCCCTATCATAAATGACTTCAGGCACCAGGGAAGTACTGCCCTTCTGACTATACAGCCAGGGTCTAATTTAGTTTGAATATTCAAGGTGAATTAAAATTCTATTTAAGTGGTAATACAGGACAATAATTTTTGCTTACGATCAAAGCTGCAGCTTGACTAATTGTATATGCAAATCAGGCAATTTATATTTAAATTATGCATTCCTATTCTAATCCCACAGGCATATACAGATCAGCAAAGAGAATTGGTAGGGCATTTGCAAGGTGCTTGAATATTTATTACCAACTGCAAACATTCTCTGATCATTTGAAAAGAAATATACTGAAACATAAAACAAAACATTCAGGGTAATTTTAAAACCAACATTTTTGTTTTCAAGTTTATAAAGATCTTTAGAACTTTAAAGTGTTTTTGGTATCTTGGCTGTCCTTATAAAAAAATATTAGCTTTTTGGGTCAGGGAGATGAATATGGCTTCCAACATCTCTGCTAGGGGATCTAGTTTTTTTTTTTTTTTAATGGGCATTATTGTATTATACTGTATTACTGAGAACAACATGTAAAATTTGAATAGGGACAGTAAATTAAGTAATAGCGTTGAATCAATATTAATATCCCGATTTTGGTAGCGGTCCTGAGGCTTTGTAAGTGAATATCCTTGTTCTTAGGAAACACATACTAAAATGTGGAGGAGGAAAAGAATTCTGTATATAGTTGAGAATAAGACAAGTTTTGCAGCACGTTTTCACAATTTTTGTGGCAAAATTACGTGCCTCAGCTGAAATTTGGGTCAGCTTATACTCAAGTATATACGGTATACCTGTAATTTACTCATGAATCAAAATAGTAGGATATAGATTCATGGGATGGATGAAAGGAAGGAGAGGATAAAGTGAATATAGCAACATTGAATCTGGGTAAAGGGAATGCAGAACTTTCTTTGCACTCTTATTTTTGTGAGTGTGCGTGCCACCTATTCTGTATATTTGAAATCATTTCCAAATAAATTGGCACCAAAATTATATTATGCATTTTCCAGCATAGATTTACTTTCTTGTAATTATGTGTTTCCAAGAAAAAATGGTATTTACATTACATTATATTTTGAAAGTCCTACTCCTTCAGTAGTTGTCACACATTCAATTTTATTATATCAACTTGTTTATTGCCCTAAAGGTAATGTGTGAGACTCTCTGCAGGGACAGGTTTTATAGGTGTTTGTTTTGTTTTGCTTTTACTTAAAATTTTTTTTTTCCAGAGAAAATGACAGAATACTGGGGATGAAAGAAAACAAAACAGCTCTCGGGATATAGGAAGTGGAGCTGAGTGCAGATTCCTCACTTAGCTTTAGTTGTCTCTTCACATTCGACACCTTGACACTGTGAACACTAGAAAGGCTTTTGGAATATGCCTACAAACAAAAGGATTATATGCAGTTACTTGAGATTTCCAGATGAAATTATTTGCATTTTTTACTCTTTAAAACGTAGCATCTGTTCATTAAAAAAAAAATACAGCCAACCTGCTCTTAGGCAGCATATTAGGGTCACAATTATGTACATAGCATTACTGTAATCTAAACTACTGTTAAGTCGTAATGAGGTTAAAGAAAATATAGATAAGCACATCTAAAAAGTATTGGACATTTTTCCTCAGTAAAGTTTAATGATCATTGGTTGTGAGGGACACAACCAAGAAGAAGGTTGTATCTTTCTCTACACTCTAATTCCCTTGGCCTACTAATAGATCCAGAATTAGTTTCAGATGTCCACAAAAAAAAGATAGTAAAGAAATCTAGCGAGGTAGCCTCAAAAGATTATAGCATATCAAGTTAAAAAATAAAATAAAATGCTGATTAAGTGCAAAATACCGAGTGCAGTTTTGAATCTGCTTCCAATTGCGCATCACTTATGGGAGGGCTTCCTTTGTACACATCTATTCAAGTTGACTTCCCAACAAAGGTGTTACATTCAGAAAAATCTGCTCTCCCTTAATAGCCGTCAAACAAAACCTCGAGTGCGTAATAGCACAGAAGGAATGTGGATTACACAAGAGTCTGCTGTCAATTTTTCTTTATGAACTATCGAGAATTTAACTTCAATACACATAAAAGGGGAACCACAGAAAGACTCTCCGCCAACATAAAAAGTCATCCTTCTGTTGTCAACAATGACAATCTTTCTACCTGTTATGGGAATACAGTGTACTGATAACTCAAATATGTAGTGTGGGAAAAAAATGTAGAAATTCTTTTCCTAGGCAGGTGGCTTGTGGCACCGTTTTACAGCCTAGTTGTATCATAGTGCGATTGCTTCCTCGTTGAGCTTGCTGTTGGGTCAGATCGAGTTGGTTTTGACTCATCGAGACCTGAGATACAGAAGAGTTCTAGGAGGGTTTTCTTGGCTGTAACCGTTGCAGATCACTAGGTACTTCCCTCTGAGACAATCAGTTGAGTTTTAACTGCCAAGCTGTCTTTTAGAAACTGGCCTTTCACTGATTTCTCCATGCAGGCTTTACATTGCCTAACTGGAAAATCTTAAGTAGAGGTAATCTTTAAATTTGGTTAAACTGTGCAGTTGTGCCAATGTACACATTCTAATCTTTAGTTGTAACTGAATATCTATCTGAAGGATATATTAAGCACAAGATTTTTCTATTTCTCATTGTATGCTTTGAACTTTAGAACCTAATAGATCTCTAAACATATTATGATTCTTCCAAAATCACGCATTTGTTAGCAAATTCATGAAAACCCTCAGAGGAGAACCAAATGACCAGAGAGTCAGGAAGCTGCTTAGAACTACAAATACCACCGGAGTCCGATCAAGCCCCCAAGAGCAATCATTTGCTGAAACAGAGATTTTTTTGTTTCTCTCCACTCCTGCCTCTTTGACTAGTGTTTCAAGCCCATGGGCCATCTGAGTATTTGCAGAAATAGCAACTTCCCAGATTGATAACTGATAAGAACATTTTAATATTTGGGGCGGCAACAGTATGTGTTTTTCATGTTACTGCTAACGCTTGAAACAGGTTAATGTTTTGGTTCCCAAGGTAGTTTTTCCCAGAGTTCTTGCCCAACTTTTCAATGCTGGTGTTCCACCAAGAGTCTGCCAGATCGGAAGGTCCTGAGGCTAAAGGCACGGGTTATCGGCTGCTTTCACATGCTCATTCTCAAACTCCCTGCCGGCTCATAGTGACCCCCTGTGGGTTTCCTAGAAGGCACCTGTTTGCAGAGTAGAAATGCCCGGTCTTTCTCCCAGTGATCTGCTGAGTATGCAGGTTGCAGCCAGCACATCACAACACACCCCGGGCTACAACCAAGTATACACAGGAACATATCTATAGTGTGCACGAAAAGCAAAACTTGAAGTTTAACAATGCGGTCATGTAGCTTAAAAATAAAAATAATAATGATAGTTTAGCTTTGAGCATCGAAACTAATTAGTATGGAGAGTTATTTTTAAAAAACGTTGCAACTATAACAGTCTGAGTGCCTCAACAACCGCATGGATGTAACTACTTTCTAAAGAATGGAAAGAGAAAGGCTGAAGCATGCCATTTAATTTCTAGGTGACCCGATTGTTTTTTTTTTACCATGAAAGACAAACTTTCACGCAAGCTGAGATTTTGCACAGCTGAAACCAGCACAGCTCCCCAAAATAGAGGCAAATCGAAAGATTGCCAATCACTCGCTGATAGCAGCACTGGTAGACACAACTCAAATGTTTCATGTTCTACTCAGGCCTGGTTTCAGCATAGTCATCGGGCTTTCTCCTCCCACTTTGGTTCACAGGGTTTTTTTCCTCTTTGTTTTATTTGTGTTGTCATTGTTGTTGTTGTTAGCAGTAAAGTCCTTTCTTGTCATTCTTCACATCGCTGCGTTCACGACTGCACACAGCTGCCAGAACACTAAACTCATGTTTTTAAACAATTCTTACCAGCTTTCTTCCAGATCTCCTCTGGCACGTATCCAGAAGCAGGCCTGTGAAGGAATTCCCGATGCGCGTCTAGGAAGGGGAAGGGAAGGGAAGGGGGTGGAGAGAAGAGGAAAGCTCCGTTAGCATGGCTATGTCTTACACTGGCTCAGAGCAAGCTCTGCCCATTGCTGTGTCTTCTCTACAAATATGCCCTTTTATAAGGCCGAACACTTCACTTTGAGAAAATAAATGACAATAGCCTTCAGAGCACAAGGGACTCAGAAGGTCATGGGTTTCCATGCTTATAGGCTCAGAGCCCAAACAACTTAATTGTCCCATTAGAGGATCTGGTGTTTGGGAACATTCTTTTTCAGGATCTGTTCCTCCAGAATGCATATGAGTCTCTTTTAAGAAAAAGTATATACTGGGTAGCTTTCCTTTCCAGAGTCCAATTGTTATTTGGGGCAGCAAAATATGCACCTATGCACCCGACTCTGAGACCCCTATCTCTCAGTAAAGGGTGAGTCTTGTTCAATGGCTGGCCAGTTCCCACACTTCGTTACTTGTTAAACACACCATTCAGCATTAACACTGTTCACAAGCCTACAGGGCTGGCAGGGGTAGAAATGAGAAATAATCACCAGAATGAATCTATGACTGTTCTCTTACCAGCAAAATACATGTTTTCTAGGAAAGAAAACGGAGTTCTACTGAAAATTTTGATATAATTTGTCAAACTTTAGAAGCTTGAAAAATAGCTAGTGATAGTTTATAAAGAAAATCTAACTTCCAAAATAACACGTTCATGGAAATGGCATGCCACATTTAGTATTTTCTTATAAATGCTTGAAAAGAAAAATATGTACTACATGCCTTCAATCCTGGATTTCAGAGGAGGCCTACATAGTTAGTACTTTATAAGAAGAAGAGAATCATTTTTGACAATTATAAAAATAGCATTATAGTATAAGCAATGATTAACTTCAAATAACAAGTCTTTTCTCTGTGTTTACAATATCAACGAGCACACTGATTTTTTCTTTTAGCCAATGTTTTATCTACTAATATCCTGAAGACAAAAGACAATTCAGACTTGTGATGAATATGTGAGGTGACTACATAACATGAAAACAGAGGGAAGCACAATCGCCTTAGCAAAATGCAGGCCATTGTGTTCCAGTGCTTTACCAAGACTCCTTCTAAGTGAGTCAGACATGAGATGTGCCCAAATATTCTAATTAGCAGTGGTTAGTTATAGCTGGGTGAATGATAGATGGAAACCGTACTATCTTTGTAACTATCTTTAAACCAAAATTAAAAGTTCATATTATAATCTCCCATGTTCTAGATAATCGGATGAACTAGAAGTGCCCAAGTGCCAGCATGTTCCTCTTTATGGAAAGCAAATGACAGAACCCCCAAACATCTAAGAGGTAATTTTCATTCCTGAAAATTGAAGACATCAAGATCAAATGATTTGGCACGTATACAACTCAACAGAAAGCTAGCATGACTATCAGGCTTGTAAAGGTGACTCTCTGGGGGCTCAAGTAGAAAGAGAATGATTTGGAAAGGATGATGGCAACATATGTACAAATGTGCTTGATAAAAAGAACCCCACCCCATCCCAGAAAAGATGTAACTACTGACACAACATATGTATGTATGTATGTATGTATGTATGTATACATTATGATGAGTGCTGTATGAGTCCCCAATAAAATGAATTTAAAAAAATGGATGCATGAATTGTTATAAGAGCTATGAGCCACCAATAAAATGATTCATTAACATGAAAAATGTAATTAAAAAAATTACTTCCCACACCACTATGTCTACTTTCATTGCAATCAAGATCCCACTTGTGAATTTTATAGAAGGAAACAGAAATTTACTTATGAGCAAATATTTAGGCAATGGAGAACTACATAAGAGACTTTCACACTATACTGAATATTCAGAAAAAATTATTATATAGAAATAATTTGTTAGGGCTAGGGTTTAGCATTAGGGTAAAAAGAATTTGTAAAACTAAGTGTAAGTAGGAGTGAGAAAACATTTCTTTCATTTATTGGATTCAAGAAAGGCAAAGAGCTTTATAAAAAAAAAAGAATATTTTCTAATAAATTATCCATCATTGCTAAGAACAGGACAGGTGAAATACAGCTAGGCAACACTCATGCTTGAAAGATACAGATTATCATCCCTAAGCAATGCAGCATATGTAGGAGAGAGTTCCTTTTAAAGTCTAGCAAAGTTATCGCTTGGGTCTTTCACTACTAGCTTGTGTTACATTGAGGAAGTTATTGTCTTCAAATCTCAGGTACTCCATCTGTAAAATGAGGGCAATGTTATTACCATTTGTTAATGTTCCTATGAAGGCTGATTGATAATTTAGTTGTTAGTTTCCTCATTGGGAGAAAGATGAAGCTTTGTAGTCTCATACAGATTTACAGTCTTGAAAACCCACAAGGGAAGTTCTACCTGTCCTAGAGTGTGACCGCTCTGAATCAGAAGTGATTTTATATCAGTAAGATTGGGGATTTTTTGTCTTTGTTTTTAGCATCTCATTATTACAATTGAATACACTGTCCAATCCTAATGGAATTACACTTATTTCTATCCAATTAAGGTAAACCAGAGAACTTTAAGTCCCCTCTCCCCACCCTTCACCACACACACACACACACACACACACACACCTTAAACTTATATCCAAATAACATGAAAATGACACTTCAAGCTTTTATTTATTTCTTTTCCCTCCAGATAAAAGTTGGGAGCAAGAATTTTACCTTAAGCGATTTTTTTTATTACCCTCTAAGTAGAAAGAGGGTTCAAAAACTTGAAAGAAATTGGGGGAAATTTCATTTAAAAATGGAAATTAAAGGGAAATTTTCTGTGGGTTTTTTAAAGTCCCTTCCTATAGGTTAAAGATAAAACTTAATATCCATAGATAACAATTCACAGACCTGCCACTTGGCAGTTTTCAAATTTCTTAGCTGCTTAGCTTACCCTAAGTCATTTGGAATGTGGACAACCATCAAACCACATCAACACAAGGGCACAGAGCTCAATCATCCTACTCCCCCGCGCTCTGTGCCTTAGCGATCTTGAAGGAACATATCCCAATACTGTGCATTATTTTGCCTGGCTGGCTACGTGGCTCTGTAATTCTCAACTACACATTCACATACCCTGACCTAGAAATCCAACAGAAATACCAAAGTGAATGAAGCACAACAGCTTTACTAATCCCAAACTACTTACCAAATATTGATGCATACACATTCACAATATCCTCTCCGGTTTTATGTCACTGTGTCCTTAAATCAACTACTGCAGGCCAGAAGGACGGCCACCAGAAAAGCATGGATTCATCAAGAGGATGAGGACTTCTCAGAACTCTATTGTGAAGCCATGATGCTTCAGTAGCTACAGAAACTAAATAGGTTACCCATTTAGCATCCCCTCTCTTCTTATCTAAGAAATAACAATCTACACAGCTAAGTTTAATGATCAATAAAATCCTTAAGTTGATCAATACTGGGAAAAGGAACAACTTCTCCCTGAGGACTTTGTTATTTTAGAATATTAGTTCATCTAGATAAGTCTAGGCAAAACTCCTTTAAGAATTAAGTCTGTATTCTAGAGTCACTGATTTTTAACCATGAGTTCTTGATCACCTATAAAATACCAATTGTTTCAAAGGGAAGTTGCTCTATAATGCAAGAAAAAAGATAGAATCCTACGTGAAATAGATTTGCATGTGAAGCATGGATAGCTATTATCATGGCTGAAAGATGAGGACAAGTATAGAAGAGGCCTTCTAAAGTGTGTGTAGCTTGCTTCCGAACCCAAATCACTTGAGAGTAGAGGAGTAAAGGAGGGCGGAAGCACTTAATGTTTGCATTCTCCAAAAAACAACACACAACAATGAAGAGAAGAAGCCAAATTCAAGTTGAGGGGAAATTTTGCAACATGTATGAAAGAGCGAAAAGAAGGGTGCATGATGTATGAAAGAGATGGAAGATGCAGCAGAGGGAGCCCAGCAAGGGCCACCGTCAATATACACGAAAAGATGATCTGATAGGCTTTGGAGAACTACTGTGGCCGCATATGGCCCAGGACAGCGAAGCTCAAAGCCTGGTGACTTCTAGGTATGGCCTTCATCCTATATTGGGCAGAATGAAGCTATAATCATAATAACTGTTATAAAAACCAGTTAAAGAAAGGGAGGGTCAAGAGAGCTCATCTTTACAATTGTCATTTATGTTTCTCTTTAAAGATAGTAATTTCTATACTCTAAACACTAAGTTTCACAATTCCAAGTCCAACCTAGAAACTATGTTTGGATTTTACAATAAAAATGTCTAATGCTACAATCACTACTGATATATTTACATGAGGGTCACATCTCTAAGTTACCCACAGTACTTACTATTAAGTTCATCAAATACATATAGGCATTTATGTTATGACTCATGATGTGATTTAAAGGAATATAACAAGCATATAAAAGATTGTACATTTTTATAGTCAGTGGAACTCTGAGTAACTTGTCTGTGGTTTTTTATAGCATGTTAGTATATAAATTGAACCAATTCTCTGCTGGGTATAAAACTACTTTTCTAGTGGCTGGTATAAATTAAGGCTACAAAGGTACAATAGACTTGTGATATATAAGAATACCCCTTTTCTAATTTGTCTGTCTATTGAAAAATAAACTCAGTGTCACTGAGTTAATTCCAACTCACAGAGCTCCTATGTAGGGCTGCCAAGAATGTAAATCTTTTTTTCTTAAGAAATGTAATTCTTAATAGGAGCATAGCCTCTTCTTTGCTCTGCAGAGAGGGTAGTGCGTTTAGAATCATCAACTTTGTAGTTAGCAGCACAATACCTAACCCACAGTGTCACAAGGGCTCCAAATTAAATAACACAGTCACCCAGAAGTTATGACACATAAATGCCTTTTTAACAGGAAAATTTTAAAGCAACTTTTTGGTGGAAAAATGTTAAAATCAAGAAACCATAATCTCATAATCATGGGTGCCAGGCAAAAAATTCAC
This sequence comes from Nesogale talazaci, assembly GCA_004026705.1. Taxonomy (NCBI): domain Eukaryota; kingdom Metazoa; phylum Chordata; class Mammalia; order Afrosoricida; family Tenrecidae; genus Nesogale; species Nesogale talazaci. The sequence goes on from PVJH01002924.1 coordinate 85,150, forward strand.
TAGTTTCACATCACTATGTTTTAAATTTTAATTAGGTGAATGTTGATTAGAAATCATTATAGGACAAATAGTAGTTAATATTCATGTCAGGTATTGCCCTATATGCTTTATGTCAATTAACTCATTCAGTACTCATAGAAACAGATGATATTGCCATCTTCATATTTACAGAGAAGTTTTACAGTAAGATTACGGTCTGTCAAAGTCACAAAACAAAGAAGGAGCAGAATCAGAAATTAAAATTCAGATTTGTTTGGCATCTAGGCTTTTAGTCTTAATGCCGGTCACACTAAATTTGTGACTGCTTAGAGACAGTCTATAGTATATGCACAGAACAATCTTGTGACTCACTAGAAGAAGTTTTAAATAATCATTCCTCTGGAAAGTACCTGGGAGTAGAGTGCTATTAATCAAATATCTGGACTATTTAATGATCTATGAGCCAAAAACTTGATTTTGCATCCCTTTTAAAACAAACATAAAAACCTCTTTTTAACAGCTCTCCTTCTTGTCTTCAAGATATCATTAGCTAAAGCAAACAGACAATATACAACTATAAAACTCGCAAACAAACAGTAACCTCTCATTCCAATAGTCATCCATTCAAAAACCAGGGAGGAAATACATTCACATTAAAGAGTTTTTTGTCTCACTTGCCAATCTTAACCTTAAATTCACAATATTCTTGTGACTCTTTCTAATCATACAGCTGACTTCTTGAGAAACAGAGAGCGAGAGGCTATACAAGCACACAGTGAGCTGAAGAAAGTCTAGAGTAATCCAAAAGTAGTTTAGTTTTAAATAATTTTAAAGGAAATAAAATACCATGAGCACAATATTAACAGCAAACTCAGGGAAAATTGAATGGAAGACAAAGGAGGAGAAATAAACTACAAGGACCCATAAAATCCCAAACTTAACCTACTACTCAAGACAATTCTGACATCTAGGGCAGAGTAGAATTGTTATACCGCATTTCCAAGACTAAATTTTTTAATAGACAGCCTCATTTTTCACCCCATGAGGAATTAGTTATGACTTATCATGTACTGATCAGCAAATAACTGCCTACTATCTTAATTCTTTAACTTGTTTTAAATGTGTACAGCTATGCACCTTGTAAATCCAAACTAATGTTTGGGAAATTAACTTTCTAATTTTGATAACAATTATATATTTGGATCATATTGTGGAAAGTAAATTAGTAATAAGAGTCTATTATTGCAAAAGGATCAGTAAAACACCAGCCTTTTTTCTGACAGAAGGAATGGAAATTCAGGGAGGAAGGGGATAAAGGGAAACTGATATCAGAGTGGAAGAAAAAAGAAAATTTTATGAAAGTGATAGTGTGAGCAATTGCAAAATCATGCTGGATCTAACTGTATTATGGATTGTTGTAATATCTATAAGGGTGCCCAATAAAATAATTAATTAAAAAGAATGCAAATAACATTATCATTTTTTGTGTACTCAGTGCTTAAAATTGGTCAGGAGGTTATTCAAAATAGAGCCTTTCCTATCTAGAGAATATGCCTCCTATGATTCAATTAGTCACAGACTAATCATGTTATCTTACTAATCCCTCACACTGGCTTAATACTATGGATATATCTCAAGAATAAGAATGAGTTCAGCAGCATTACATTGTTGATGGAAGTGACATTCTCCTCTGTGCAGTCCTCGAATATACTTTTAAAATAAACTCCATATGTGTATGACTAAATATGCCCAGTGCTCTAAGATAGGGATCTAACTAGGGCATTAATGTAAGCCATCTTCTGTAATCCTATGCTGAGTATGCTATCTGAAAAGAAGAACTGAGAGAATTGGACTGAAAGAAGCACAAATGTAAAATTATTAAAACAAACAAACAAACAAACAAACAAACTCAACTGTCATTCAGTTGATTCCAAATATCAACAGTAAATTTGATTATACTTTAGCATTCAATTTCCAAAACATATTGATACTAGTCCTGCTATGTAAAGGAAATCACAGTTACTAATATCAGTCTCAGGGACAACTCCTACTTGACCTTTAATATTATGTAAATCTGTCCTCACTTAAAAGACTGAACTAACCCTTACTCTCAACAAATTCTTCATCAGTCAACTTCACTTGCTGCATATGCAGCTTTAAAAATAACTGAAAAGTCCATTTATCAAAATATACAGCATCTGGGATCTTAAAGGCTTGAAGATACACAAGTGGCAATCTAGCTAAGAAGCAACAAAGCCCACGTGGAAGACACACACCAGCCTGTGTGATCATGAGATGCCAATGGGATCAGGTATCAGGCATCTAAGACCCACAATAAAACCAGAGGCAATATGAATGGGGAAGAAGGGAGAATGGAGTGGAGAGCCAATGTCCATCAGTAGACACTGGGATATCCCCTCAGTAAGAGATGACAGTAAGAGATGAACCAGTCAGGGTGCAGTGTAACACTGATGATACACACAATTTTCATCTAGTTCCTTGGGGCTTCCTTCCCCCCACTATTATGACCTGATTCCTACCTTACCAGAGCATTAGACCAGATTAGACCAGAGCATGCACACTATTACAGACGGAGAATCCCGGATACATAATCCCCGCAGGGCCAACAATGAGAGTACAGATACCAGGAGGATTAGAGGAGGGGTTGGGGGGAATTGATCACAAGGATCAATCTATAGTCCCCTCATGGTGACAAATCATGAAAACATGGGTGGGGGCGACAGAGGATGATGTAAGATATGAAAACAATAATCTACAACATATCAAGGGTTCCTGAGGGAGGGAAGGGAGGGAGAAGGAAGTATGCATCAGGGGCTCAAGTGGGAAGAGAATGCTTTGAAAATAATGATGGTGGCATATGTACAAATGTGCTTGACACACTGGATGAATGTATGGCTTGTGATAAGAAATGTAAGAGCCCCCAATAAAAGAAAAAAAGCTGAAAAGGTGTCCAGATTTTTTCTTACACTAAAATAATACTAAATGAGAACTCTCTGCCCTTGTCCAGTTTCACCTACAAAGGCATAAAGCTACAGTTAGAGGTTGATCTGGGGACTGCTTGCATCTATAAACTTTAAAACTCACTGCCATGGAGTCAATGGTGAGTCAAAGCAACCTTACAGGATGGCATAGCAGTGCCCGTGAGAGTTTCTGAACCGAACTCTTCACGGGAACAGAAAGGCCTGCCTTTCTCCTTCAAAACCACTGGTGGTTTTGAACATCTGACCTTGTAGGTAGCGGCTCAACACATAGTCCCTATGTCACCAGGTCTGTATCTAGAGTCAGTAAGATCTTGGTCAAACAATGTAGTTTTCCCAAGTCACAGAAAGAGAGCTACATCTTTATCATTAACTTTCAGACAGCCGAGGGCAAACTATATACTTTAGGTGTCTATTCTTAGAAAAACTTTAGGTAAAAGGTTTTTTCTATTTAAAAAAAAATCCAGCTACAGTCAAAAGAGATGGGTTAAAGAGCAAGAGGGGAAGGATAGGGAGGAGGGAGGAGAGGAAGAGGGAGAGAAAGATTGATTTAGAGGCAGCAACTTGAATTAAAAATCACAGCAGATATGCTCGGAGAGTAGTGCTCCCAAACGCGGCTGTGCAGTGGGAGAATTCCACAAATTCTGAAATTCTTTTTTTTTCAGGGTTGCAACAGACTCCAAAGGCTGTATTAGGAGCTCCGGAAAGTTGGTGGAAGCATTCCTTATCTTACACTTGAAGGCCCCTCCTTTAAGGAACAAGACCAAACTGTAGGGATGCACATCAAATTCTGGTTCAGCTCTGGTGTTGATATTAATCTTAACAATAAGTAATAACCTGGAGAAACAGTCCAAGTTTTGTGAACCTGAATCTTTCAATCTAGCCACGCTCCTAACATAAGGCATCTATACTGTGTTTAGGATCCTCAAGTGTCTATAATTTATCAGGCATGGCAAATTAAATAATATCTGTATTCGTAGCCATGAGAAGTATCTGTTCAATGTTCCATCTGAAGAAAAGATACCTAATGCCACGGGGTCTGGGTTGACAGGACTCTGCTGCCGGGAGTGACTGCTGCTAGTGCTGCCACCCTTCTTCAAGTCCTCTGCATCGCTGTACCGCCGGATCCAGTAATTCAGCTCCTCACGATCTGCTTCCTGACACCGCCGTAGTACAGTGAGAGACCGCCTGGTCTTTTCTACCATGTCCATTATGCAATTTAAGAGCTGTGGGAAAGACAGGACAGAACAGGAAGAATATATAAGTCACCGCCTTGAAGGTTTTGGGTACCAGTAAAACAAGTTATTTCAGGTCAATGAGGGATGGTGTCCTTTTAATGTTTTTAAACATTTGGATCTGACTCTTTTTTTTTTGCATCACTGCCCTCTGGTGGTGGGAGTAGGAGGCCCAGCCATGCTCCTGGAGAGCTGCTGCTGGATTTGAACCTCCAATCCAGTGAGCTGCAGTCCCGCGCACAACCGCTACACCACCGGGGCTCAGCCCAAATGTTTGGATTTGAAAGTCTGGTCCGAAAGCTGAGAAAATCCGAAGTCCAGAAGAAGAGTGAGAGCTATAAACATGAGTCGTGACACCATCGCTCTATAAACATGAGCATTTCCCAAGAAAACCTGGGCCCATCGATTTCACATGGCAGATGATTTCTCAGGATCTAAACAGTTCTCTGGCATCAGCAGATCGAATATCAATTTAAAGCTCTAATTTTAAATTCTACTTCAAACATTTCCACTTTTCATTTTTATTCTCATATAAACTCAAAGTCGGTGCTTTTGAGCTTATCACCTAGCTTTGGTTTTATCACATAACCTCACTCCCTATGTTTTCCAAAGCAGGTTTTAATTTAAGTTATTACCAATGTCTTACATGGTCAAGATGTTTCCATTCTTCTGCCCATTCTCTGTCTGTGAGTCTGTGATCAATCATTTCTTCTTGCCGTGTGCCATGCAACCCTACCAGGGAGAAAAGAAGGCTGAGTCAGCGTCCAGTGTGCAGAATACAATCCACACGCCCATGGTCGCATAGCCAGAAGGATAGGCCAAATGGAACACTCTGAGGATGCATTTGTTTTTCAATGGCATCACACTTAGGGTCACAATCTTGCCTGCCTCAAAGAATGATCAAATGCAATTTTAGACATTACGTTCCTCATGAGAAAGCAGATGGTTGAATGACACCAAGTCAAGGGCTGCTCACCAAGAGCAAGCAAACTCACTGCCATGAAGTCGAGGCGACTCAGGGCAAACATAGAGGCTGGGAGGGAACTGGCCCGAGAGTGAGTGTCGGAGACTGGGACTGTTTGCAGATGGAAATCTGCGTTCCTTGTGGAGTGGCAGGAGCTCTGAATGACTGACCTTGGGGATCACAGCCCTACTGCTGACCACGACCCCACCAGAACTCTGGCCTCTCTTCCAGAGGGCTTCCTCATGATAAATCACCTCCACATTGTTTGATATTTCACTTTTGCTGTCCTTGCTGAGAATGCATTCAGGAGAACACACACCAGTGTAACGGTTTCTGCATGTAGTCTCCAGGGACAATGATTATGTTCTCTGGGTTCTCCAGCCACTCCTGTCTTTCTTGTGTGAGTTGTTCCTCCCCATTAATGTGAATTTTCTGTCCTCCTAGTGTCTTCTTTATTCACCGAATGAGTATTGTCAACTTCTCTCACATAGATGAGTTTAAAAGAGCACAACACTCCAGGTAGACAGTCTTCACTAAGATAAGTGATTATTTGGCTTCAGGATTTCTAGTTTAAGGTTTAAAAATTAACTCAGGGCCTTGTACAGTGCTGTGGCGAATGCAAAATGGGCCATCTATTGTGGAAAACTGTGTGGCAACTGCTCAGGAAATTAAAAATAGAGCTACCATATGACTCAGCAACTCCACCCCGAGGCATATACCCCAAAGACAGGAGAGCAAGGACTCACACAGAAACTTAGGCACCCAGCTTCGTTGTAGCACTGTTCACCGTAGCCCAAGGGTAGAGGCAAATGGCCATCACCAGAGGAATGGAAAAATAAAGTGTGGTGTGACCTAACTCTTAATACAGGAAGCCACAGCTCAATGTTACACAACTACAAAATATGACTTTCTGGATTGAAAGTCAGGATAGTACAAAGTATTTTTCTATGGGCAGAGACAAACTACCATTGCCCTGTTGGTGCAGTAGGTTACAAGCTGGACTGCTAATGGCACAGTGAGCCGGGGAACCACTGGTGGTTCCAGGGGGGGGCTTTCTGTTCCCGTAAAGTTTCTGTCTCAGAAACCCAAAGGGGCAGTGCTCCTCTGTCCTAGAGAGTCACCTAGATGGCAGTAAGTTTGTGAGTGAGAGATAAGCATGGTCAAATGCGTTCATGTTTCAGCAAAGTGTAGAGGAATACAACCCTAGTAGATATCCTACCATGATAAAAGGAGGTCATAAAGAGAATGGGCTGGGGTAATAGGAATATGACATGTGTATACTCAGTTTACAAAAACTTTTTTTTAAATAGGGAACCTTTTGAAAAGTTAAAAAGTCAACATTTCAGATTTATTTTCAGAAACTATCATAAAACCAAGTCCCCGTTCATAGCCTAAGTAGAAATGAATGCTTGTTAGCATGGCAGTGAAGAGGGTGCCATGCAAATGCTTACATGAGCAACAATGCAAATGATCCCCAGCAGTTAGCTGGGTTGTCTCCCAACAGAGGAAAGAAGAATGGGACTTCACAAAGTTTGAGGAAAAATGAATCTTTGTAAATGTGCTGCACTAAAAGGCATGAAAGATCTGGCAAGAGATATATGTTGATCCTCTTGTAGGCTCATGATGAATAAGAGACCTTTTGTTTTTCTGGGCTATGAAAACATTTTCAACCTAAAAGTAAAATTGTTACTTTTTGGTTGCCATTTCTCATGATAGCTTTTCTGAGGGACACCCTAAGTCTACAATGGGTTGGGCTTCTATAACACCTGCTACTCATGTGGGGCAGAGGTTAACCAAGAGTCACATGCCTCGAATGGCACTGTGGGAGCTGCCTGTCTCTTTTGTGGGGAATGGGAGCAGAGACCCATTCCTCTGGTTGGCTTGGACTCTAAATCTTATCTAGATTTGAGAGGAATAACAATGAGTCACAGGCCCATCCAGACCCATCCACCAGGAACGCAATTTAATTTGTAGCTGATAGCAGTGAACAGAGAGACAACTCTTTCTCAAATGAAAAGAAAAATTAAATCTAAAACACATTTCGGTCCAATTAGAACATGTTCTTAGACATGTTTTAAAAGCTGAAATTGCCAATGCCATCTATTGGTAAAAGAGTAAAATTGCAAGTACATTTTGTTAATTTGCATAAAAGAAAAGATGGGGAAAGTACTATTTCATTATTGCTGTGCTTGTTGTGATTATTTCAAGCTGAAATGTTTTCAAATATGTAATTTTTGTTGACTTTTTTGCTGCTTGTGTTTTAGGGGGGAAAGAACTACTGTTAAAATCAGTTATAACAAAAAATAATTGGGAGAATGAGGAGGGCATAAATGTGACAGTGACTTTTACAGTGGAGGCATCTTAATATTTGCCAATAAAGACTGACAACTCCAGTGGTCTCAAAAACTTCAAGTATTCCTCTGACTGGTCATAGGAGGACTCGGAGTTCTTTCAACTCAAAAACTGCAAATGAGTTGATTCCAACCTCGAGCAATCCAATCGGGTCCAATGGGGCAGGGAAGAACCTGCCCAGTGGGTTTCCAAGGCTGGACCCTTATGAGGAGTCTTTCTCCCAGAATGAGTTCTAGCATCTGGAAAATTTTAAGGTGAAGCAGGATCGTATGGCTAATAGTATCAGTATTTACATATAATACTACTATGTTCTATCTCACATTAGAATATGTTTACATATAAATATTTGGTATAGAAACTTAGCAGAAACACAATAAACCACTTTCTGCTTCTGAACTCTGACAATTGCATATTGGATAGGAAAAAATAAAAAGCTTAGAATGCTGATCTTTAAATATTCAATACGCCATCATTTCTGCTCCATAAATATTCAATACCTCATCATTTTTATTAATAGTCACAAGACTAGCAGGATATATTAAAGAAATAGGATGTCATCCTCAAAGAGTATATTTTACTTTGTGAGAAATTTGACACTCATGTTGTCTTAAATGCTTCCCGTGTTTTAGAGGATTGTAATAAACCAACTGACACTTGATGTTTACTTATGAACAAATACTGCTTGGGAAAATATTTTATTCAATAATTCTAGTAAGTATATGTCCCTGTGCATAACAGGCATTTATAAATCATTCGAAATGAAGTATACCAGTTATGACAATTTTTATATTCACAAATGGCAACTTGATGTAAAATCATAATTTGTCGCCATCAAGATCTTATTTTATATTAGTGCACACTAAACTATGCCAGCCTTTAAAGATATTTAAGCAGTTTCACATATTTATCAAGATTAGCACTATTAGTTTTATAAGCTAATATAATTTAAAGGTAAAGAACATTGCATAAAGAAAATCACATAAAACCAGTGGGTACCAATATAATTTATAAAGGGATATTTTACATTACTAGGTGAATACACAATCATTGCACATATGCATAATTGCTTCCTTACTGATTACTTTATAGTGCACTGAAACTAATATTTCATAAAATAGCATTTGCTGCCTAAGAAATAAGCCAATTCCCAGCACCTACAAAGTGGGATATCTTTTATTGGTTTTACAATGACATGGTGGCTCCATTTGTACTGCAAAATGAGCAGGAGTGGTTTTTTGGATTAGCCTTACATAAATAGCAAACCTTTTGCTGAGGAGGAGGTCACTATACAATTTTATCTGGGGGAGGGGGTGGTCAAAAATATCAATCCAGGCTGAGAAATAACGTAACCACTTTTTGAAAGCTCTTCAGAAATGGGTCCTCAGAGAACATTAGACAGATTGGCTATTAAGAAAACACAAATTATATGCTTAGCCATTTGTTTGACAGAATGCAAATGTCGAAATTACTGCTGTGTGAAAAGGAGAACTACCGTTTTACCAATTCAAAACCAGTGTGTTGATCAACTGCCCCTTCATTCTGACACCTCTGCCCCCTTCCTGCTTCCTTGCTATTTGGAAGTATGTGTGCAGAAAGGCCATGATCACCACCACGACAAAATGATCCGAGTCTGACTGTCCATTTGGTAATGAGGTAGCAGAACATCTAAGGTCAACTGCTAAGCCTGCTATCTCTGCATGTGACTAAAAACTCATTGTCACTCCTAGTTAAGCAGTGGGTCACTGGTTGGCTGCATTTCCCAGATTTCTGCATCCTCAGCTCCAGTTTCCCGTTTCCCACTTGGACTTCATCCCTAGCCATTCCCGGCATCCTGCCCACCACATCATGTCAGGAGAGTTTGCCAGCACCTTGGTACAAATTCAAGAAGTCCTGCTGGTAGGTATCATGAAATAAGAGATGGGGAAAGAGGCGAGGGTTGCCCACTGCTCTCATTGTTTAAGTATCGCTTGGCTCACGGAAAGTTACGAACAAACACCAGGCGCTCCAGGAGGAGTGTGCTCCCTTCCTTGGAGGTACCATCACCTGGGCCCCTGGATCACAGATCTGAACTTTCCCTGCTCAAAGCCCCTCCTCATGTTCCCTGGCAAGGCCTTGTTCCCTCCTGGCAGCTGCTGTAATGCCTCACATCCAACAGCTTTATGTTGGCCCCCAATTCATCCATTCTTGGTGCTTTGATCTTTACGAGAACATTACCAATACTAAATTTAGCTATTGGCACTTTCAGATCAAGAATCGATTCCTCCCTCAAAAGACATCTGTTGTGGGAAGCCACAGATATTATTCCCTACCATATTTAAGGAACCTGGAATAATATGAAGATTGGGAATATCAAAAATTAATTTGAGGCCATTTGAAACACAAGAAAGAAAAAATTGACTTGTGGGAAGCATGCAGTATATGAAATTACTTTTGTAAAAATAAAATTTATCGTAAGCATTCATCTTGTCTGTGCTCTCACAAATTGAGGGTTCTGTATTAATTCAGATGCTTCTTGACCCCTTACTCCGCCCACCGAAAACATGTTTTGACTTGCTACCTGAAAGAAGACAAGTGATTGCAAAAATAAAGCTGTCAGAAAACCCATTCATGCTAAATGAGCATGCTCGTAGTGACATCATTGAAAGAATCCTTACCCCATTTACAAATTGCCAGCCCCAAGTTCAGTTGGAAAGCAGTAAGTGGACAGCCCATAAAACATGAGCAGTCCTTCAGTCTTACCCATAGGTCTGTTTCTGTCCCTGAGGTCCCTGTGGCTGGGGTGTCGATAAGAGTCCCTGTAGTGGTGGGCAATGGCCATATCATCCAAACGGTAATGCTGAGGTGGAGGAGGGGTGGGGTGAGGCAGCCCATTGGGCTGGTAGGATAAGCCGTTATTTGGACTGTACCGCTGGCCTGGGCTAATAGTGCATGGTCGCTTGCTTGGATGTTCTGAGTGCAAAGGCTCTCTGTCAAAGCCATTTTCTTTGGTTCTGGGGGAGAAGAAAAAGAGATTGTTTCAGAAGGTACCATCATAAGTTCAGATACTTGCACCTGAGCTTATAGTATCAACAGAACATTCCTTTAACCAAAAACTTTCTATCAGCATTTTCTCAGAAGAGCCCTGGAAGTGCATGGGCAGTCATGCTGAGGTCTAAGATCTTAAGACTGTACACAGGAGAAAACATTTCCATGTTCATTAAATTAGCAAACCTCTTTTCAACTAAAGCTCTTGTGGCCGGTCACATTTAAAGGGAATCCAACCAGCCTCTGCAGATTACATATTCATTAAAAAAAAAAGTCCTTGACTTCTGAGAGGTTGCCCTCAGACTGTTGTTCTCAATGTTTATGTAGCCCTTGATTCACGGAATGTTAAGTAAGAATAGAAGATGCTGAAGAAGGAATGCACTCACCCCCATGATGACATCACTTTGTAGGACCCTCACCTTGACCACTGGTCACTTAAAAAAATTGGTTTAGTGAAGATTCATCAAGGTAGAAAACATTGTCTCTTGAAGACTCAAGATGTCCCCACCCTATGTATTTTGCTTGGCATACGACTTTCTTGGCAGGAACTATCTAAAAGCTGCATCATTTAATACAGTAGGCATCACATGCAACCACCTGAAATTAATGAATGTTAAGAAAAATGAAATAAAATTTTAAATTCTCATGTTCCATAATCATGGTCATCTTTTGGGTACTCGGTGCCTATGATGTTGGACAGGGCACAGAGAACAATTCCATCATTATAGAAAAGTCTTCTGGAAAGTACTGATCCAATTGAATTAACACAGCAAAGCAATGTGCTGTCTGGGGTTCCAGTGTCATCTTATGTCACCTAAATAATCAACCAGCAAGGACATAACAGGGCTGGATAGCCTTAGGAGGATAATAATCTAAGTCAACCCCTTCCTTTAAAAACGAGAAAATCATTGAGACATTGTGTAACCTTTCTGGGTCATGAGGTCATGTGGCTAGATTAGCACACCCCAACTATATTACATCGAATTGAAGTATAGGATTTTAAAGCTTGCCTTTCAGAAGGTATGCATTCTACAAATGAAACCTATTAACTACTCCCTGTGCCTAGGTTCTCAAACAAAGCTAGTGCTAAGTAAGCATTTTCTGGCTAAATCTCTGTATTGCCTTAGAGGTCATAACAAGTGTTCTCGATATGATAACAACAAAATCAGGGTCCAACTTGAAGAGCCAGAATCATAGCGCCCAGACTGAGTCTTTGCTCTGTAGCAGTTTATCTGCACCAGCCAGCACTCTAGGCAGAGAAGACTGCTGTTTATTTCTTCAAGCCCATTTTCCATAAGAAGTCCCAGCAAGGGCCTATTTCAGTCAACAAACCTCTTTGGTTTCAGCTTGGTAAAATAGTAGTATGAAGTATCCTATACTTCAATTCAAGTAACCTCTGCTACTTTGCAGCATCTGGCAGTTATCGCTACCTGGTAACATGGGAAGGATAGGAGCAGAATCTGAATTGACAACAGAGCTCGTCAGAGGGGATGAGGCCATCCTGCAAGTCCTGAAGGTCCCAGGGGGACAGTGGTTATCCTATTGAGCTGCTAACCCCAAGGTCACTGTTCAAAACCACCGAGCACCCTGTGGGAGAAAGAGGAGGCTTTCTACTCTCTTACGAGTTGCAGTCTGAGACACCGACAGGGGAGGTTCCTGTCTATCCTATAGGTTAGCTATGGGCTACATGGACTCAGGGGCAATGAGTTATTTTAAGCCCCATGAGGGGGGATGCTCAGAGACCGCTGAAACCCACCATACTGAAGAGAAGGAGTCAGAGAGAGAGGTTGTCAGTGCACCATGAGCAGAAGCAAAGTCAGAACGGTTTGATGTGAAATAGATCAAATAAAGTCACTGCCATTAGGTGGGTTCTGACCCAGAGGGACCATGCAGGACAGAGTAGAATCACTTCTGTGAATTTCCAAGACTCTAAATCATTGTGGGTAAAGCAATCTCCCATGAAATAATTATGAGGACCTGAAACAAAAATTCATGGTTACAGATTTGACTCTTGTCAAATGTATGTGCAGCAGAAGGCTCCTATGGTTACGACCTCTTCCAGAACAGAACACCAAGCCTTTCTTCTGTGATGCCTCTCATTGGGCTTGAATCACCAGCCTATAAGTTAGTAATTCATTACTATGTGTGCCACCCAAATACATGACCACTGCATGCTAAAGGAGGATGCAATGCAGTGAAGACAGGAGATCTATTGGAAATGACAGCTGAGTCTGGTCTCCATGGGAATAGGGCCAAAAGTCTCAATGATGCTCCCATCAAAGTATGTGTCTGTACTAAAACATACTGACTCCATACATATTGATCACTGTTATCAGACTGAAATGTCCAATATAGCACAGACATTACCTAAATGCACTGCTTTCAAATAATTCTAAAAAGTGAAAGAAAACATTGTACTATTGATTAACCATCTGAGTACATCTAGGTGCTTCCAATCTACATTTTCATAACCTATACATTTCTAAATAATACACTTAAGCATCTAATGCTTATTACGAGCATACATTAGGTGGAAAATAGCGAAGACTTAATAGCTATGAATATACTGCTAACACAGCACCTACCTTACGGGCAGTGTGGAAAGAGCACTGGACTGGGAATCAAGAGACCTGAGATTTAGTCCTGGCTCTTCCACAACTAGCTGTATGACCTTGGCAAGCCACTTAACCTCTCTGGACCTCAGTTTGCTCATCTGTAAAATGAAAGGGTTGGACTAGATCAGTGGTTTTCAAGCTGTGCCACCTGAGGTGTTTCAGGGAATTGAAACAATGAACAATTGTTGAGAAACAAAGGGCCAGAAGAACTGATTTAACGTTTTCATCTGTTACAAGTTGAAGTTCCATGAAGGATTTTCATTTGTACAGGCAAAAGGCTAGTGCTAAAATCAAGTTTGAAAACCACTGGACTAGATGTGTTGAGGACCCTTTGTAGTCTGGAAAATGGTGCATTTTAATGATTATATCTAAATGTCATGGTTATACAGACTGAAACGTGCTGGCCTGATGACACCCAGCCAAATTATAAGTTGCCAAGTCAAGCTTTGCAGCCAAGTTCTCTGCTCTTTGCTTTGAATGATTTATTTTTTTCTGCAAAAATGGAAAGTATATGCTAAATGTCTTACGGCAGTCCCCATAGCATGTCTACATATCTTTGGCCGAGCTAGGTAAAACCACCTCAACTTGCTACTTTCATCTCTTCTTGTTCAATGATAGCAACAATGGCACACATCAATGGAAGGAGTCTTAGTTTAAGAAATCTGTCAAATATGTGATTTTCTTGGTCTTCCCATGAGCCCTTGGGTCAATGGTGTCAATGACCCATTGTTGGGTGGAGGGGTGGATGCTTCCCCCACACATACCAACCCCCCAAACAAACGAAATGATGTTCTAAATGAGAGGGCTAGGTCTGAGGAGTCTCTTCTCACTCCCTCAATGCCCCCACCCCTGGGTAACCTGCCCTGGGCCCCATCTTTCCTCACTGCATGAGGGAATTGCACCCTCACGTTGGATACAGAAAGTTCACAGTCAGACACGAAGCTATGCAAAATCCTGGTGCCTACCCCCACTCAGAAATGTGTACTTTTAAGATCAAACTTAGTCAAAGGACTCCTGTCGTACTGTGAATTAAAACAATGTGATTTTTTTTTCTTTGTTTGCTTCTTTGAAAAGTCTACAACTAGCTACACTTAATTTGCCTGGGCAAATTCCAAATTTGCATTTTTATTTGTTGCCCTTTCAAAGTGGATTAGGCAAAACTAATACTTTTTGTTGTCCATTTCATTGATTCTTTTTTCAAACAGCTCCTATTCTAGTGGGAAAGCCTGCCGGCCTCACAGAATGCTGGAAGAGTGTTTTGTTTTGTTTTAATCAGCATGAGGATATTCTATCTCCCTGCTGGAGAAATATTCCTGAGCCACGGCAGCATGTACGTCCTGATCACATCCTTCTCAGGGTCTGATTCAAAAGCTCCGCCGTGGTACTCAGGAGACTGCCATATAACCTCAACTTTCTCAGCAGACCTCTCCATTTAAAAGGCATCAGTAGGAAAGGACCAAACCCAACTCACTGGCTACCAAGTCAACGCTGACTTGTAGGGATCCCACAGGACAAAGTAGAACCAACTTGGTAAGTTTCCAAGACCATAAATGTGCACGGGAATGAAAAAAATCTCAACTTTCCCCTGCAGAGTGGTGCGTTGTTTCCAGCTATTGGTGATGAGGTGAGCAGTTTGACACATAGCCTAAGTGTGTCAAAAAGTCAAAAAAAAAAACAAAAAACCTCATTTTCACTCATTCTCTGCCTCAAGCCATTTTCCCCTAGGTCCTCAGTAATAAAAGATCCAAACTATCTGAAAAGAAAAAAAACCTTTTAAAACAACAATAACAACAACAACAAAATCGGTCTTTCTATAGCAATGAGTGCAAGAAAGAAGAAAATGTTCTAAAACTGATTGCGCAGTAACTATTGTATAACTCTTGCTGATAAGATTGAATTATTCAATTGCATGATATGGGAGTCATGTGCCAATGAAACCTTAAAAAAACAACAACAGCACAACTTTCTTCTACATGAAAGAGTTCAAAAGTTATGATTTTTCTGTGCACATTGATAATCTACAGCATATAAAATAAACCATTTAAGATAGTGCAGAAGAATGAAAAATATATACTATATTAAATCATAATAAATAGGATAAGAGAATTTATTTCCTAGATTTCTATATAGCAAGGAAATGCATACGATGTTGCCTCTAGGTTTAAAAAAATCCAAAAGGGAAGGGAAAAAAAGGGGTGGGGAAGGGAAGGAAATACCTAGGAGTATGCAGATGGGTACAGTGTAATAAACAATGGAATGAAAAAGAAAGAGCAACCTTGAATTCCAATCTTAGCTCTGTTACATATAAGTTTGGGGGCCTCAGGCTCATTCTTACATGTTACAAATGGCATCTCACCCTAAACATGGCTAAACTGACCCATTCTGCCCTTGGACATCGGTACCAGATGAGTATGCTGCCTACTGTCAAGGCCTGTGGCTGGTCTCAAGCATCTCTGGCATAATTGCCTTCTCCTGGCCCCAAGAAACCCTTTTCTTGGCCCAAGCACACTGCCATCTCACTCTGCCAGCATCTCGTTAGGCAGCCAGGGGACCTCCAGGCTAGTTTGTTGTCTGTCTCAGCCAAGTCTCTTCCCTGGACCACTGCTCCTTGGAAAATGAGTAAGCTTGAGATCAAAAACTCCTCTGAGATCCAACCTACTGTCAGGCATCAAATATTTATTTTGTTCTTATATTTTAGAAAATCTATATCTAAATCATAGGACATAATAATCCTATTAAAGAAAATTATAACTGAACATTGAAGACATCTCCATTCCTGTTAGCATATGCAATTTATTCTAGTTCTTACTAACAAAACATTACTGGACACTTAACCAATCAAAAGACAGAAACCAAGCCATTTTCTTCATCACATTTTAAAACCATGAATCAGTAAATGCCATCTTCTGTTAGAAGGGTTAGAATAGGGCTGAGCCCCGGTGGCATAGTGGTTGTGCGCGGAACTGCGGCCCACTGGGTTGGAGGTTCGAATCCAGCAGCAAAGGCTGGGCCTCCTACTCCCACCACCAGAGGGCAGTGATGCCCCCAAAACCAGAAGGGTTAGAACAGGTGAGCTAAGAATTGTCTATTGCATCATTCGTATTGGTGTTGAATCATGTACCCGTTACACAATAGATGACAATTTCCGCCACCTCCTTAAAAAGATGGAAGCTAATTTCTCATAGCACCATGTAGTGGTTTGCTGTGCTACCAGTATCCCTGTTGGGAGAGTGGAACATTTAGAACGATCTGGAGAGTGAATGACACGGAGTATCACCACCGGGACCAGTTGGAGAGATGTGCCTGCAACAGCTCCCTTGCTAAACAGCTACCTAGGAGATAGCTTTCCCGAGCAGCACGCAGACACCTTTAGGAGCAAATACGATGCAGGTGGGTTCTTCCTTCTCCAGATATAGAGACGCGGTGCCTGGACCTTCCAGAACCCCCATCATCAGATGCACAGCGCCATCTGAGCCTTCCCTCCCCCAAGGAGGCTGTGGAACGCTTCCGTCACATGTCTCTTGTAGCCAGCCACCTGCTCAACCGGGAGGCTGCCTGTGATGTGCCATTCCCCTGCCTGTCCTCCTGTCTGGCCTCTGTTGAAGCATTCCATTTCTGCTGCTCCTGCTGTTTGAAACTGTGCTATCTTCTTCTAATCTGTAGTCCACATGTTCTCTTCAGAGACAGTGCTGTGTCTAAAAAAATTTTTTTTAATTTTATTTTATGGTGAATGAACCAATCATGGCATTTGATTCCTGGGTTGATTATGGGTTTTGTCATTGCTGTGAGTTTTCACATGTTTTAAAATTAACTAATCCAAGACCCTTAGGGGGCCCTAGTGGCACGGTGGGCTACATATAGGGCTCCTAACTGCAGCTTTTTGAGAAAAAAATAGAACATTTGACACTTTCGTTTTGGGCGAGAACTGCTTCATCCCTGGGCCTGTGTTGCTTGTCCACATGAAGCTGGAAAGCAAAAAGTGGCCCGCAAAGAGATAATGCACCTTTCTGTTGGACAGAGAAAGATAACTCTGCCTGGTCCTGTGAATGATTGCTGGCTTTGGAAGCCCACTGGAGCGGTTCTACGTCATCCTATACAGTTGAAACCCCTAGAGGGTCAAGGAGTTGGAGAAAGACACTTGAGAGAGAGGCCATTTAATGTGTTGCTTAAAATTGATTGTTAATTGCATGAAGTTTTAACTTAATTTTTTTTGTTTAATTATGGTTTCTTGGCTGTGTTCTAGGTTACCCATATATTAAAAAGGCATTATCCTTTTCATGAAAGTATAAAAAGCAGCATCAGACTTTAGTGAAAATGCAAAGGTGAAGCATGAGAATATTCCTCGAATCCTTCACAAGACTTTAAATTAGTGCTAAACCCTTTCTGGAAATGTACTGGCAAGAAATCTTTTAACACAAGTATGCCTGAACCGGAGAGGTGAGGTCCATACATTCATGGTAGACCTGTGTATTGCAAACGCCCCAAGAATAGCAGAAGGGTGTTAAAAGAGAGCACAGAAGGACAAAATCACTCAAGAACGTCTAATTGTTGACACAAATCAACAAGGGCTGAGTCAGGAAGGGCTGGCTTCAAATTCTGCCTCTGGTGCTTGCTTAACCTCCACAAGGCACTCTTTTTGACTGGAAAATGGGGATGCTTTCCCCAGAGCTCCAGAGAGGGCTACATGAAAGAATTCACACAAAGAGCCCAATACCTATCCCACACTTCACAGGTGAGTCAAAATGCTTCCTTTTAAGCTGGGTGTTCAGATCACCAGCTGTAAGAGCACAGGCCTGTAGATCAGAGAATGCCAGGTTAGAATCTCATTTTTCCCCTTTTCCTAAGCCATGTGACCTGAGGCGAATTATCTGGTTCTCTGGAATCTGTGTAGTAGGGTTGTTAGAAACAGTATTATGTGTTCATGTGTTTATTCTTTGGCACAGAGTCTGTGACATCTGAAGTGTTCAGTAAGCAACTAGCCATGGTTATAATATTGATGACTGAGAGGGGTTCAGAAACAGTCTGAGTTAGGCCATGAAATAGGAATGATGATGGCTTAAAAGAACTAGAGGACATAGGGAGAAGCTATCAGTCAGAATATAAAATAAGGCATGTACAGTATTCAGCAGGGTTAGACCCTCAGGAAGCAGCAGGAATTATAGCTGGCAAGAAGGAGGAATGCTATAGGGTGAACAGACCAAACTATCCTCTACAGCCATGCTATATTTCTCTCTACAGAAATCCCATTATAGGCACTAGAAAGTTTGATTCATATCAAAACTGTTATGAATGTTAAAAAAGCACCAAACAATTTCTACAGGAATAATTACTTCGAGAAACTAAAGAATATATACAAGTTACAACACAAAAGAGGAATATATCAATATAACATCAAATCCTTGCCTTATCTTGTCATGAACTAATGAATGCAGTAGATAAGATGCATTTGACTATGATTTGTGTGTAGTCAATGAAGCTTATTATTCTCTGTAAAGCTGACCTCTTCTCTATAAGAAGATTGCATAATCGATATCTCATTTGTTTGATCGAAAAGCAAAAGTGGACCTGTGCAGCAAGGACACACTTCACCACCTTCAGCAGCACTGTCCCACATGACTGCCTTCCGATCTGCCTACTTCAGCATGTTGCAACTTGCTCAGGACATGGGGTTGACCATGGGCTGTTTCTCCAGGAACAGATTTTTCTAATCATAGAATAGCCCAGTATTTGTACATCAGAAAAAAATATGGCGGATAAAAACAACTGAAATTAACAACCATGCAAGCAACATCATCCAGAACTCTTAGCAGAGCTTTCCGAATGCACATTCTGCACATAGAGATGTGTGGTATGCAGCTGGAGCAGTTTAGATACGCCAAGAAGAGAGCGGCTTCTCCACTCAGAACTCTGTGACTTTGGACAAGTTGTGAGGGGCTTAGTTTCCTGAAGCACAAAGAGGAAGGGGCCATGTTTGGCTATAAAACCTCTTTCCGTTGAGAAATTATGTAGTTCAGCCCATGAGTCTAGAAAGCACTGCCCAATCTTGCTGGAAAGAGAAAATATTGTTATCAATCCAACCACATACTCTTCCATTAGAAATCTAGAGATATTAAGGTGAAAGTAAAGTATAATTATACTATGAAGATACATTCAAAGGATTCCTTTTTCCCCCCTTATAATTAGAAGATCTTTATTGCAATTTCCTCAGTCTGTGGTTGACCTTCTCCCACTGCACAAATACTGCAGTCTTTTGAGTCAGCCTTTCCTCATTCAAAGGTGTCCTGGTGGTTCTGTGGGCCAGGTGTTGGGCTTCCAAATGCAAGCTAGTGGGTGCAAATCCTCCCACTGCTCCTCAGGATGGCATGGAGGCTGTCTTGGAAGACAGAAGACACAGTTCTGCTCTGTTCTTCAAAGTCTGACTCAGTGTCTGAGGAGTTGGTCTGCTTCCTCAGACCTAGCTATACTTCATGTTTTATCTTTTATGGGATTTTCTTTTTAGGAAATAATTCTTAGAATCAACTATTTGATATTCTTAAAGTAAAAAGTGAATAAAAAAAGAATGCTAAATAAAACCACTGTGCATTCAGTTTGGTTTCCTAAAGAAGAAAGATTCTGAAATGGAATAGTATCCTAACAAGAAAAAACTCAGTGTGAAGGACAGAATAACGTAGAAAGTGTGCATCTTTGTTATCAGAAAAGAAAGATAGCAATGATTGATATAACACAAATATATTTTCTTCATACTAATTGTTCTCACTCTGCAGTTGAGAAGAATGCAGCAATGTCTAACTGCTCTTTTCTCACTCACTACTAAAGTGAAAGTGGCTTTAACAACCAACCTGGTAAGCCATTTTCAAAGACTTCTTAACTTCTAGTTTCTATCCTTGAAAGTATTCACTTCATTTAACAGGCTAAAAAAAAAATCTGTTCTCCTCGTCAGCATCTCCCATCACAGAATGCCAAAAGAATAAAGGCTGATTATGAATAATAAACCTTTCACACAGAGGGTAGCTTCAAAACATTTGAGGGGAAATTCCATTACCTTTTTATTCCATCCTTCCCATGAACTTGTTGAATTTCTCTTGAAGGAAAAGAGTTGACAACAGAATATCTAGTACATTTTCTCCAGAATTTCAAGGGGTGGGGGGAATGATCTTTTCCTGATGTGGGCTCCACAGTATCCCCCCGCAGGCTGACTAACACAGTCAAGGTGTGCAAGAATTCTCCCCCAGCAGTTACTGAAAGGGAGGAGAATAAATTCTACCGTTTGACTCCACAGACACCCTTGGAGTATTAACTCTTCTGTAAATAAGAGCACCATGAAAAACAACAATAGCACAACTGGTGACAATCGTATTTAAGGATAAGAGGAAAGAGGCATTTGCCAAAACCCAGCCCAGAGACACAGGATGACTGTTGAGTGCGTAAAATGCATCAATCGTCATAGAGTCAAAGCCTCCAAAGTTGTAAACAAAATACAGAGCACTCTTTTGTTCGTGACATGTCATGAACAAATTACCCAAATGTGTTTTCTCCTCAGGTGTCAGTTTTTCCCTCTTTTAGTGACTGATGGCTCCCAGTGTTATTACAGAAACAGATTGATCTTTTTAATGAGCCAGTTTAATAGACTCCAAAATCTCACCGTGGCTGCTCATCCATGTCAGACCATATGTACCAACAAAACATTCAGTAAAACAAAACTGAAAAAAAGCTCTGCTGTCAGACAGCTCCATACTCTATAAAACTTCATATAGCAGACATGGATGTATAAATAAATAATGAAAAGAGAAAAGTGCACATGCAAACAAGATGCAGAAAATACATGCAAAGAAAAAAATAATGCAAAGGGCCATATTCTCTTGACTCTGATTAAATTCCCACAAGATATACATGTATTTACACAATATGTTCTGATTACCTTTCCTGCTAATGCTAAGAAAACTCATTTGTCACCTTTCCATTATAATATATACATCAGGATTCCATTTAAAAAAGAATTCTATCCAAAGACCAACTGCATGAATCGACTCCACCAGAATACTCAAAGGAAGAGTGAGATTGAGGGTCTATCTGACTGAATGCACACTTGCAAGGAACACATCATCAAAACACCAATGGCTGTGGAATCTAGTATTGAATTTGCCCAAAGATATGCTAGCATCTTGTTCAAAGTTTACCTGAGGATAGTTCATGGCAAGCCCAAAGCTATTGCATATTCAAATACAAAATACTGTTAAAGAGCCTAGGGGGAAAATGGCTGAAAATGTTAATAAACAAACGAAACAACTTTTGTACTGCCAGTTATTTAGCAGTAAAGATTTCTAGAGTAAGTTGTAGCCATTTTTAATTTTGCCCAGGGGACACTGTTTTATGTATCATAGCTATTTAAACTTTTCCCTGTAATCTTCTCTTCCCAAACACCAGATGATGCTTATTCTTCCCCAATGTTCTAGCTATCCTCTAATTCTTTTATCAAAATAGAGGTGAGACATACCAATACTTCATCCAGTATTATTATACTATGTTATACAGGTTAAATGGGTTAGAACCAGGTAGGAATGTGCCTTCGCTATTCTTAGGCCACATCTTCGTTTCCAGCATCATGTGGATAGGGGACTCCGGACACAGATGAAACACCTAACTTTTCAAGGGCTCTAGTTTCCCTTGATCATGAGAGGGCTTCAAAAAGTTTGTAGAAAACTCCTGTTTTTCATTTGACTCCATTTAAAAAAGAAAAAATGAATCTTTGAAACTCCTTTGTAGAATCAATAAAGTAGGATTTGCAAAAACTAAAAAAGAAACACCATTGCTAGATCATATATGGAGATGGTCTAGAGCATAACCCAAGTAGACTAATATTTAGGTAGTGTTTTTTAGCTTGTTTAATAATCAAGAACTATCAAGAGAACTCCTTTTCTCAAGGGGAACAAAGTTCTATATATGGTAGTGCAAAATTGTTTAACAGAGAATTACATAACAATGATATATACACTTCATGACTGTTAATAATATACTTATTAGCAAACAGCTAAGCCATTTAGAGATAGACAAGTCAGGCACAGAAAGATGTCCTTGATCACCTACAAGATTCATAAGGTCTATAAATCTGGGAAACAGAGGTGACTCAGTGACAACCCCTCAAAGGTTTTTCTATCAATAGTTAGTAAAATGCATGGATGAGTGAAGAAAGGAAGCCAACCACTTAATAAGCAAGATTTTCAATGCCATTTCCTTCTAAGATTATCTCTATGTTGCAAGTACGAGGCAGAAGTCTGCAAAAAGATTTTACATTAGAAAATACCTATAAATAAAGTGGCAGCATTCCCAAAAAATATTTTAAGAAGGTACATGGTGAGTTCCATGCTTTTATGCTTTCATCAACTCCTTAATATGGTCTAAGTTTAGAATTCTTAGTTATGAAAGCACAGTGCCTTCAAAAATAAATATTGGCTGATGAATAAGATTTCTTCAACAAAAACATTATGCACTCAGTCTATTTTTTAACTCATCTCTACTCTGGTCAACAAAATTCCAACGATTTTTCTCTTAGTTCATATCAAATGCAAATTAAATAGTTACTTTACTGTGTTTACTGAGTAACACATAAAGGTCAACTGTAAAAAACATCATTTTAGAGCCATCTGCTTAATAAAGAGGCAAAAGGAAAAAAAGATAGAGCTTCAGTTAAGAAAAACTGGTCATAGTTAATTTAACAACACTGAAGAATAAAATATGTCGTTGGGGGAAGTATGCAACAAATAATCATGTTAATACTGACTGTGTGCCTTAGAAGCATGAAGGACACTTGGGACAAGTGACAGTATTCACCTTCTCTTTTAGTTTTAAGCAGCAAGGATTATCATGCCCAGAAGCCTAACTAACACAAATCAGAAATCACCAGTCGACACCAACCCAGGCTTCACAATAAGATGTCCATTCTAGTATATTGTGATTTTGCAAAAGATAGAGGTCAGCAATGGACAAGTAATATGAAGTGTGTCCTCATGCCTGTGGTGTGAGGAAAAGACCATGGTTCATTCCAAACTCTTCACCCTCTCACCTGTCTGGAGTTCGCCTCTTCCCGTTTTCGTTCACATCGAGAAGCAGCTCTGAGGAGTCAACAGGTGAGGTGGTGCTGGCATCCAGAAGCAGCTGTTCATGCTGGGCGAGGTACTGGGCAGGGTTCTGTTTGGCCAGTCTGGCGCAGTGGAGGAGTTCACGCTGAAGCAGGGGCAAGTTGGCCTGACAGAAAGAGCATGACAGAAGTCAAAGGAAGGACGGCAAGTTCCCTTCCAACCAGTGTTCCACTTGGAATTTCAAATCTGGTTGAGAGAATACAGAGAACTTTGCACAGGGATGCATGGTCTGAGAGGAACCTATTAGGTTCTATCTGGGCTTAGATTGTCTCAGATGCAAGGGGTCTGGCCTAGCTGACTTCATTTTTCCCTCCTCAATTTCCTCATAAATGATATTGGAGGAGGTTGCATTTGGTTATTTTTAATGTTCTAAAGCAAACATACTTGACAATAAGTTCTATAGGGATAGGCAGTTGCATTCATGGAACTGTCAGCAAGACAGGGTACCTGTAAAATATAAGGGGTCTTTCCAAAGTCTGTAGGAAACTTCTATAGTTTTCCCACAAACTTAAAAAAAATCCATTCATACAGTGGGTATTAATAAATGCAGGGAAAAGGAAACAACAAGTGACCAAAAATCACTAGCGAGGTGGGTGTAGAAGACCAAGTAGGGATTGATCAAGGGCAAAAGAGGAAAGTAAAAGAAAATAGAGGAAAGGATTGGGAGGTAAGTGGCATTTACAGAGATCTAAATACAGTTATGTACATATGCAAATATATCTATATATGACTATGAGGACAAAGATCTATGTATATATATTTATAAGCTTAGTATTAAGGAAGCAAATGGACACTGGTCTGCCACTCAAATACTGCCTCAACACAGAACATTTTCTTCTAACAATCCAGCACTCTGAGATGCTCATCTTCCTGACATGATCAATCGCTGAATACAAAGTGGGTGCATAAGCAAATGTGGTGAAGAAAGCTGATAGTTCCTGGCTATCAAAAGATAATCTGTGATCTTAAAGACTTGAAGAGAAACATGTGGCCAAATAACTGAGAAACAACAGAGCCCACACATAAGAAACACACCAGCCTGTGTGATCATGAAGTGTGGATGAGATCTGTTATCTGGCATCAAAGACACAGAGCAAAAAATCCTAATGTGAATGGTGAGGGGTTGGGGGGAGGGAGGACAGAGTGGCGACCCAAAACCAATCTGTGAGCAATTGGATATCCCCTTACAAAGGGTCGTAGAAAGAAGATAGGACAGTAGGGGTACAGTGATCATCGATGAAACATACAGCTTTCCTATGGTTCTTTAAAGCTTCCTCCACCCCACTATCATCACCCTAATTCTAACTCACAAATCTGGCTAGACCACAGCAATGTGTAGGGTACAGGTAAGAGCTGAAAACACGGGAAATCAAGGAGAGATAAACTCCTCGGTATGGATATTGAGAGTAACCAAACAAGGAGAGTAAGAGGAAGGTGTATGTGTGGGGGGGGGGAACCCTATCACAGATCACAATGACCTACCTATAACCCCTTCTCAGGGGGATGGACAACGGACAAGAGGGTGAGGGGAGACATCAGGCGGTGGA